>CM038471.1:38282002-38536767 GCA_021464415.1 Lonicera japonica
TTGAAGTCTCCCATTCAAATCAAAGGAAGTCCAGAGCTTAGCAGGTCGAGGCAGCCTTAACAGGTTTCATCTTAAGGCTACTGAAATGCCACCCATTCTTCAAAACTCTAAGAAAGGACTTCGAGTGGACGGAAGAATGTGAGCTTGCTTTTCAGCAACTCAAGCAATACCTCGGAGCTCCTCCTTTATTGAGTTCTCCCAAAGAAGGGTAAAAATTATCTGCCTTTACTTGGCTGTTTCTCAAATAGGGTCAGCTCAACCCTCATAAGGAACGAAGAGGGGGCGCAACTCCCTATCTACTACATGAGCGAGCTCTGCACACGGCCGAGATTAATTACCCAAGGTTGGAAAAATTGGCATACGCTCTTCTCATCACTTCTAGGAAACTGAGACCCTACTTTCAAGCCAATGCCATTGATGTCTCACAGACCAACCACTACGACGAATTCTTGACAACCAGATCAGTCAGGAAGGTTAGTTATTTGGGCTGTAGAGTTCGGACAATTTGTGATCAGTTACAAACCACGGGTGTCAATCAAAGGGCAGGCTGTGGCTGACTTCATAGCCGAGTTTACTTACACAGAGGAACAGGTTGCTGAACTTCCAAATCTACTACCAACAGTAGACCCAAACGCCTCGAGCCCTTTACCTTAATAGGCCTGATGCCAGAGATCCCAGTGTGGATACTCCACGCAGATGGAGCCTCCAACTCTCAAGGTTCCAGAGCTGGTCTAGTATTGATCACCCTGAAGCTAACATATTGGAGATAGCCCTTAAGTTCTTTTCAAGGCATCAAACAACGAAGCAGAATACGAAGTTATCTAGCAGGTCTGAAGATTGCTGGAGACTTAGGGGCAAAACAGATGGTGGTTTACAATGACTCTGCAGTCGTAGTTGGCCAAATACTGGGCCACAACATGGCTAAAGAAGATCATATGGCGCTTTACCTGGCTAAAACTCAAACGGCAGCTCGAAAGTTTACAAACGTGTTATCATCAAATTTCCCTGAGCTCAGAATAACAAGGCAGACCGCCTGGCCAAGCTAGAATTCATCAATAGAGGCACCAAGCGGTGTCCACATTGAATATTTGGAAAGCAAAGCCATCAATGAGCTTGAAGAAGTGGATGCAGCCCCAGTACAAGTCTGTAAGTGTTGGATTGACCCAATTCTGGACTACCTCACAAATAGAGTTTTGCCAGAAGAAAAGAAGATGGCCAAAATGATCAAATACATCTCCAACAGATATATAGTTTATAGAAGCAACCCTGTCCAAGAGAGGGTATGTTCTTCTTTTCTTACTCTGCCTACACCCCCATCAAGCTCAGGCGGCCTATTAGAGATCCATGAGGGGTTGTGTGGTGGGCACCACGGCAGCTCGTCTTTTAGCTCTCAAAGTTAGACGATAAAGTTACTTTTTGGCCAACCATCCTATAAGATGCCAAAGAATTGGTAAAGAAGTGTGACAAGTGCCAACGGTTTGCCAATGTCCCAACAGCTCCCAGCAGAGCTCATGACTCCTGTCAGCAGCCCATGACCTTTTTCTCAGTGGGGGATGGACATTGTTGGTCCTTTTCCCTTGGGTAAAGGACAAACCAAGTTCACAGTTGTAGCCATTGACTACTTCACCAAATAGGCTGAGGCAGAAGTATTGACCACCATCACCATTATGAAAATTCAAAGCTTTGTATGGAGAATATATCATCTGTCATTTCGGCCTCCCAAAGATTCTGATCACTGATAATGGCAAGCAATTTGATTGTAATCTCTTCAGAATTTTTTGTGAAGATCATGGAATAGAGAATCACTACAGTTTGCCTGTCCATCCCCAAACAAATGGCCAAGCAGAAGTCACCAACAGAACTCTCCTAACTCGCTGAAGAAGAGACTCGACGATGCTAAGGGAAATTGGTCTGAAGAACTCCCCTCAGTTCTTGGGCTTACATGATTACAATCCGAGGGCCTACGGGGAAACTCCTTTCTATCTGACCTATGGAACTGAAGCGGTGATTCTAGTAGAAATGGAATGCCAACATACAGAATCAACCATCATGACCCAGCTCGGAATGACGAAGGACTCTTAGCCAATTTAGACCTCCTCGAAGAAAAAAGAGAACAAGCTCGGATCAAAGAAGAAGCCTACAAAAGGAACATGGTCAAAAGTTACAACAAAATGGTCAGGCACCGAAGCCTAATTGTGGGCAACTTGGTGCTCCAAAAAGTCATTCTAGCCACCAAAATTTCTCAACATGGGAAGCTAGCCGCCAAATAGGGGGTCCATATGTGGTGACCAAAGTCAGCAGATCTGGTACCTACTACTTAAGAACCATGGATGGAATGGAGCTCATGAGGCCATGGAACATAGAGCACCTCAAGAGATACTATCCTTGAACGAAAGTACTTTCTAATCTTGTAATGACTCGTTCTGAAGAAAAATATATGAAATTTTACTTTGGTATACCGTTATTTACAAGAAGCAAAACTCTCACAAAGAGGTCGGCAATACACTGAAGAGGCTGTATTAAAAAAATGAGAAAGCTGTCATAATTTGCTTAAGTCAAAAGGAGGCATGCCATTTCTGTAGACTTGACCAAAAAGCACAAGTTTTTCTTTTATACATCAACGACCTCAGAAAAATTCCTACTGCCATGTAGGTCAGCCACCAAGCATATAACGTCTAAGTGCAGACTTGCTGAGAGCTGAAAAATTCCTCTAATTAAAGAGGCCAGTTTGTTGGTGCACAGCTCTCTTACATGAGCACACTTACACTCTGAGAAGTCTAACTGGCATTCGAAAAGAATCTTACAAAATTTTCTTAAAGTCAGGGGGCACAACTCTTATAGACTTAGCCAAAATAAGAATAATTCCTTACGTACAAATGACCCAATAAAAACCTGTTGCATACCAAGAAAACTGCCAAAAGACCTCTAACACAGGCATTTTTACTGGGTTTATTTTATCTCTTTTGCCTTTATTATTTTACTTTGAGTGTGGGGGAAAAGGGATAATCATTTATATATGGCTTGTTCAAATCTCACAATAACAACTCAAAACAAAACATAAAAAGAGCACACAGAAGATATAAAAAAATTCAGAAACAAACTTGTTTATTTACTAATGAAAAGAGATGTTACAAGTAAAATATCTACATAACATTTGTTTAAAGAACAAAACCTTCACTAGAGATGCATACATTGTCTGGGCTGAACGGTATGCTATTGAATGATAAGCAAATATATGTTGGACCCCTTCTTCGTAAACAAAAAGACATAGAAGTGGAGAGGTAGATAACTTATCTAATCAAAGAAAAGGCTGAAGAATCCGAAGATCATCAACACCAAAATTCAAAATAGTACTTAAATCATAAGAAGAATAATCAGAAAAATCATGGTGAATATCCCCTAAAGCTGTCCAGTCAGGGCTCGTTTGTTCGGCAAACTCCGTAACAAAATCATCTAGCGAAAATTGCGATAAAAAACCGTCCGAGACAGCCTGGTAAACGGCGTCCAAGGTAACCGGTCATAGGACCGATTCGAAAATGACGGCAAATCGACTTCAGTCAGAAGAGCCCCATTTTCTATAAGATTCGTGTTAGTCGAAAAGATATCCTGTACACCCTCTTCCGACATAAGGAGCCTTAAAAAACTTCCGGGAACAGGTTCTGAAAGATTCACGGCAGACGAAATAACATCAGGCGCGTTATTTTCTGCCGACGAAAGGAACCCGAAAAAACCTCGAGGAGGAGCAAAAGAGCATAACAGGTTAACGCAGGAAGACCCTCTTTTTAATCGAGCCTCTAATGCTATCACCCGTGCTTGTAACTCTTCCACCTTCTGTTCAAGAGAAGTAAGGAGAGTAGTATAGCCTTTAGTGGGGTTTTCGATTCTCGCCGTGGCTTCAAAAAGAAATGAATTGAGACTCTCAAGATATTGATGTTCGGGAATATTTCGTAAAATATCTGCAACACTCTTCACCCCGAAAACAGTGAAGATTGTGCGATAATCCTAGCGACTAATCATATTTCAAAAAATTTGTGCATATTCACACCATGGCTGACATCCCTTACGTCTATAAGAGCAAGCAGCACAAGAAGAACCTGTACAACGGAAGGTATTCGGCATACTTATGATTTACTTTCCCTTATTCATGGGTACCCCCTGTAAAAGGTATAAGAAGAAAATGGATCTTGAGAGAGATAACAAGAAAGAGGGGACAAGAGGCATTTAGCATTGAAAGAATCCCGAAGACGAAAAGCTGTCTTCTTAAAAAGTCAAAATATACAGCGCCCCCCGCGTGCAGCGCCTCCCGTGTGCATCTAGACTCCACCGCCCTAGATCCCTCTTTAATGTCGCCATAGGGGAAGAAAATGTGTGTTGATGTTGATGATGCGGTAAGATTTTTTATTATACTGACTTTAAAAAAATGTATATATAGATATATGTATATGTATATATACATATAAAGACAGTTGAAAAAGGCCTAAGTAGAACCAAACTACTTATGATCAAAGTTTAGTCAATTTTACACATCAATGTTCCAAACCCCATAAACTTACGGTCAAGGGTTAACAAAACTTTACACGTCGATTATTCGAGCTCTCCCCATGATTATCTTTCTCGACAAGTACCCGCTCTCACGCTTTAGCTTTGAACTGGACCACTTATCCGGCAAAAGGCATTTATCCTTCACATTCAGCTTTCAGCATAAAAATAAAAGATAGGGGGCAATTGATGGGGTTAAATACTAATTTTACCATTGGCCTACGAAGGTAATTCAACACTTTTACCTCAAGTAAAATCTCATTTTTTACCTCCGATAAAATATAATTTTTACCACTCACCTACCACCACCTCCACCAAAAATTACCTTTTTGCCCTTCATTTTTACCAAATTTACCTTTTTGCCATTCTACATTTACCTATAAATACCCCCCTCATTCATTCATTCAAAACACACCAAAAAACATATCTTCTTTTTCTCCCAATATCCTTCCATCTCTTTCAAGAGATATAAAGCCATTGGCAATATAAATACAAGCCAATTTTCGAGGGTCTTATACTCTCTCTTTTCATACCCCAAAAAATACCAATCCCTATACGCTCTCTCTCCTACACAGTTTATTATTTATTCTGTTAAAATATTTGTAATCCTAATTATATACTTATAAATAGAATTAAGAAAAATTATAGAAAGAGAGAGAGAGATAGATTGGTAGGTTGTATTATCATCCAAATTGATTGCATTTGAGCTAATACAAAGCAAGCACACACAAAAGGATGACGTACTGCCGGACTAGCATAAGCGCTACCGGGGGAACCTACCTTAACAAAAATATCTCGTGTTCATCTTTATTTTTAATCAGTTTCTGTCGGTACTGTTCACATTCACTGTTCACATATACGGTGGTACTGTTCACAGTCACTGTTTACATATACGGTGGTATTGTTCACAATCACTGTTCACAGTTACGACCCGTTATTAAACATCTCATTCACCATTATTCATTAATTGATCGGTCGTTAACTATCTGTTCTAGATTTTGACACCATCAATTAATGATGAAGACCACCCAAGAGACACCTAAAATTTTAAAGACCGATTCGATAACTTGTTATTGAATTTGGACATTTAATTCGATAGCGTTACACCGACTTGACTTAAACAATAATCTTTGACTGAATTTTATTTTTAACTCAGTAAATTATCACCAAATATGAACCTTCAAATCAATAACATGCCACCAACTTATATTTTATGTAATTAGGTAACTAATATCTAATTTTGTAGCTAAAATATCAAATAATTTTATAGTGTCATAATCACAAATTATAGAAGTATATAACATTACCCTTAGAAAATAATAGGTGGCCCTTCTCTACACGGGGATATGCACCATTTAGTGACAATTTTACTTTTTGAGAAATTCAACTCTGCTTGTCTTTAGAAAAAAAACCGGGCGATTAATTAGAATTTAATATATGTATATGTATTATAATTTCTCCTAATGCTAATCAGGTACCAACTCAAATTATTGTTACGTCAGCCATTTTTTTTTGTCTAAACTTTAGTCCTAGACTGGAGCTTATTTTTTCATTAATAAATGTGAGAAGGGTACCTAAATTAAAGGTAACACCTCCCCAATTAAATGGCTCTTTAAAACAATGTTGAAACAGCTCATAACAAAATTTAAGCTTTCATCTTTTTCGCCCTCGAGCTCTAGTATAAAAAAATTGTTATTACTCAACATCACTTACGAACATTTTTAATGTAAAAATAGATTCGATACTTCTTAATCATGAACATATAAGCACATTTTTTTTACGTGGCATAAAAAAATCTTTTGATGTATAAGTCTTACAAAAACTATCTCTAATAGAATTTTCCAAAATATTATCTATTAATATATTCATAAATTAATAATTTTATATGTAAAATAGATCTTGTTTGATAGGTATTGATTCATATTTTTTTAATATGTAATTTTTATTAATAAATAAATTATAAAATTATAACTAAAATATTTGAAAGTTTAAAAAATAAAAGTACGCAGATAAAAATGATGATGTTCCATTAAGATATTATATAATAAAACTTTTAGAAATAAAGGATCATTCTCACAATATCGATTTTTATTTTTGCCGCATTATCTTTATAGTCATTGTAGATGAGTACATTGAAGAGTTTTTTTTTAATCTTATATAGTATCTCATTTTCACAAATTTATAATCGTATTAAAAATTCTCTAAAGAATTATTCAACTGTCTTAACAAATTATCTTAACAGCGTTCAAATCATAGTAAATTGTGTGAAGAGTTGACATTAATTACATCTTCAAAGAGCAATACTACACTTACTTATAAATCTTATCATTTATTCTTATCGAGTGCATTAAATGAATTGTACTTTTACAAAATACAATAAAAATACAACTCATTTAATATATCCGATAAAAATAAGTGGTATAATTTATAGATAAAACTAACATTTTTTCCATCTTCAAAACAATTCATAAGGGTAGGACTTAAATGTCATTAGAAAATAGTAGGTGGGCCTCCTCTACCTAGGGATATGCACCATTTATCATATTTATAACATTTAATTAACAAGTAGTATACAACAATTATTAGCAAGATTTAATTTATTTAGTTTAATTAATTAATCTTCATTGGACTTTGGGGTAAGACTAAACTTTGTTTATGCGCGTGGACACTGGATGGGGAACTTGTACCCGCATTAGGGCACCCCCTTTGGTCTACGCAACATTCAATTACTATTATAAAATACATCTCTCCCCCCAACACTATCTTGCGCTGGTATGCACAATGCGCACCCCTTTCAATTCTCTCTCTTAACCCATGTCTCTATCCTCATTGTACAAATAGACCCCACACCATTTGGCTCCTGCCCAAATCCAAGAGTTCAAAGCTGTTTATTTTTCTTAAAATTTAGGTGGTGTTATTATTGAAATAATTAATTTTTTTTTTGTTAAAATATAATATTATTTTCAAAAGTAACTATATATTGTGTAAGTAATAAAGATAATTGGTTTGGTAATAATGTTATTATATAATTTTACATATTATATTTTAGTTCTGAATTATTAAGATCATTTTTTATTTCTTAGTGTAATTAATGAAGACCGAATGGCAAAATAATCTATTAATATGTTTTAATGTTTATTCATTATATTCATTAATTAGACCATCTCCACTCCATAGGCTAAATAGCCAAATTTGGCTTTTTCATTGCCTTATTCGGTAAGGTAAATAGGTAAAAGGATGTCTAAAAGTGTAAACCAAAGCCAAATTTAGCGACAGACAAAATTTTAGCTCGGACGATCAACGAAATGTCGTGGCAGAGAATTAGTCTTCTCACGACACATGATGTGTCGTGAGAAACATTCTCCCTTTGTGCCGATACTTCATATATCGTGGGAGGTAATTTTTTTACTCAGCCGACACATGATGTGTCGTGAGCATGCATGAAAAAAAATAAAAAATAAAATTCTGTTGGACGACATATCATATGTCGTGGGAAGTTTTCGTTACTTGCCCCGATAAATGATGTGTCGTTTGACACCAAATTTAGCTTTTCCCGCTGTGACTTAAGTCGATGAGATAAGTTAACAATACACTTTTACCTTACCTTTTTAGTTTTTGCACTAAAGATGGCCTTACATTCATACAAGAAACCAATAAAATATTCCAATTTAGGTCTCTAAACAATGGATTTAGAATTGGACTTCAAATTAAGAATTTGTATATAAAACACTAGCTCTCGGGTCACACTCTGCGGGAGTGTAAACTATACAGTATGCACCATTCTTCTTGATACAAGAAACCAATAAAATATTCCAATTTAGGTCTCTAAACAATGGATTTAGAATTGGACTTCAAATTAAGAATTTGTATATAAAACACTAGCTCTCGGGTCACACTCTGCGGGAGTGTAAACTATACAGTATGCACCATTCTTCTTGATAATAAGTAAATTTCAAAATAATGTAGTAATGTTTGGTTGAGTAGACAAGACACTAGTATAATTATTAGAAAGCATGGGTTTAAATCCCCTTGCATGCCATATATATTTTTGAATAAATGAGGAGTAATTTTGTAATTAAGTCAAGTCTAATATACGATCTGACTGTTAGTATTCCAAATGATTTTCTAGCACTCTAATATAATTTTAGGGATACTTTATATACACACATATATATATATATGTATTAGGAACACTTATTTCTATTTGCAATGGATTTTAGAATGACAACGAATTTATGTAGAATGCCAATAGTCATACCATAATATATTAGACTATCTACGCACGCAATTCATTTGATACTCATAAGTACAAAATTTTATGAGAAAATTTTAATAAAAATAAAAGATCGTCCAGTAGTAAACTTTGAGTGTTAGAATATTCAAGAGCAAACATTTGAGTCCCATTTCTAACAAATTTATGAAAAAATTATTCGCAAAAAATAAAATAGGCATTTCAAAAATTCGACAACTCATCTTAGTTTTATAATATTATAATATAATATACAATAGCCATATTATCAAAACAATGCTTATTCTCTTTGCCAAAATATAATAATAATTTAAAAAATATTACTTATTTCAAAATTTATATATTATTTTAATAATAATATTATCGGGGTGCACGAACGATGCGCACCCCGTTTTCTTTTTTACATTAGTCTGTGTTCTTAAACAAAAAACCCCAGTCTATTTTTTTGCAACCCAAGTCCAACCTGGAGAGAGAAACAATGTAATAATAATAAATAAAATAAATAAAAATTACCACCTATACATACAACCTATATATATAGATTTACAGAGAGAGAGAAAGAGAGAGAGAGAGAGAAAGAGACATTTTTTCTGTAAATTTTGCAGGGGGGGTCGTGTCGGCTTCCACCAGGCAAAGACCATTCATCGATCTCTATCTATCTATATATTTTTTATTTAATTATTATTATTATTATTATAATCCATATTTAATTTTCATTTTCATTTTCTATATTTACACTTTTCTCTTCCCAAACCCTAATTGTTTGCCACTGGTTCTGCTATTGCTGTATCGATCCGGTTATTGTGTGTTGTTATTGTGTAAGAACAATTTGTGAGGGTTCATTGATTGTGATTTGAGGCTCAATTGGCTGATTTCTCTAGGGTTTTGACCACGAGTTGAATCAGTGTGGACTCATAGGTACTGCTCTGAAATCAATTTGTGTTTTTGTTAATTTTGGTGTGTTTTGATTC
This sequence comes from Lonicera japonica, assembly GCA_021464415.1. Lineage (NCBI taxonomy): Eukaryota > Viridiplantae > Streptophyta > Magnoliopsida > Dipsacales > Caprifoliaceae > Lonicera > Lonicera japonica. The sequence goes on from CM038471.1 coordinate 38,291,762, forward strand.
ATAAATGTGCATATGCAAGTATGTTTGTATGCTGTTTACACAAATAATTTTACATTAAGATGTAGTTGTGTATGCTGATTGTTTGATTTGATGACTCTGATCTGGATTTCATTGATGTCTTGTAATCTCAAACTGTTCAAACATCTACATGAGAAATGCTTCACACAAGAAAAATTGCAAGAAAAATTATTTCACAAACATGCTTGGCATTGAGATTTAGGTAAAGTGACCTACTTAGTGGTAGGTCGCAGATCAATACGTTGATGTCAAGTGTATTTGTGGAGTATCTGTGTCTTAGTTTTGGTAATGAAATGTTGATGTACCTTTATAGTGAGTTTTATTGAAACAAGTTGTGTTATTGATAGTGTGAAGAAACATGTGATTGATTCTGCTTTTGCAGAGAATTTTATCCCCAAATTTAAGCTTAAAGAGAGAGGGATTGGAGCATATTATGAGAGTTCATGCCTTTTAGGTGGTTTTGGATTGAGGCAGAGAGAGACTTTAAAGTTTAAAGCACACCACAAAACAGCCAAACTTTTTTGCCGCATTTAAGGGCAGAAAGCAGTGGGGAGCTGACCCACACAAGTTATTTGGGGCTTTACTTAGCGGTCTTAAAAGCCATATGCTCCGTTAATTATCTTCGCAAATTTATCTTTTGAGGTAAAATTGATAGCGTATTGATTGTTTCTAAGTTCTATACGTTGAATTTGCCTATCTCCTTCGAAACAACTACATCCTTCCAATATTGAACTGGGCTTTTTCTTAATGTTGGAGATACTATCAAATTTCGGCTGGGTGCTCTGAGGATTTCAAGGTGTCATTTTAATGGCTCATATTGCTGCTAATAATTTTTCTGGAGGGTCTCACCCAGGTTCGGTATTATATCCTTGAATGTTATCAGCATTTTTGTAATATTTTTTTTTCTCACAATGAATTGATGCTTGAAATGAATTAGGATTGTGACATCTTGATTAGCCAATCCGATATTGCTTGTTTCCCGTTCTTTGCATTCAGCTTATATCTCAACTCCCCTTCTTTCAGAGCTTGCATATCCTTGACACAACATTTGTTTATCATATTTCTTTTTATCCATATAATAAAGTCAATGTTTTTTTAAATCCTAAAAATATATAGAAGATAAAAATTTGGAGGGTTGAGATTGCAAGAAGCTTTTTCAACGGCGGATAGTGCCTTTGGCACGGCAACTTCTTAATATATGCTTTTAAAATTCTACTGGTTAGTCCTTTGTTAAGCTTTGTTTGGGAGTTTAGAAAAGGAGAAGAGAAACGAAAGGGAGGTGAATTATATGGAAATAATAGGAGAAAAAGGGAAAGAGGAAGTTAGTTATAACTAAAACTTTCTTTCCAAATTAAAAAGAAAAGGAGAGAAGAGAAACAAAGAGAAAATAAATTTATCTTCTGAGTGAGTTTAATGAAAATAATTTATTTGTATTTGTTTTCTAAGTGAGTTTGAATCAGAGAAAAAGGGAAAGAGGACGAACTAAAACTTTATCTCCAAATCAGAAAGAAAACGAATATATATGTATAATTTTTGATGGCTTATAAATGGGTGCATTCTAAGTAACATTCGATCTGATGGAGCCATTGATAATATTGATGTCTTTAATAGAGATTTTGAGGATTGAAATGAATATATGATGAATATAGAATACATATGTGCTGATGATAATAGGATATGAATCCATGAGTTATGATACACAAAGATGAATCTGATTAGCATTTTGACAACCTTGAAATTATATGCCAGTTTGCTTTATAATATATAGGTTTCGCACTAACACGAGAACATGGTGCTGATTGAATCACTACTACCTCATGTTTACCCATTCCTTGCTCATATGGTGTCAAGCTATGGTCATGCTCCTTTGTCCCCGAGTACCGCGCTTCAGTCACATGCATAACTAGTAATTATGATATGTGTTTGTGGGGTTTTTTTTTTTTTTTTTTTTTTTTGGGGGGGGGGGGGGGGTTCATTACTATTGTAGTAAAGGGAAGAGGCTTAGACCTTCCCCTTCATTTTCTAAAATAAGTAGCATGTGTGCCTCATAATGGTTTTCACTTTTCAGCCGTAAGCCCTGAACCAGTATTCTTGAACAGCAATTGTTTGCCATTTTGTGCATGTGCTTAAGATTGTTTTTCTCATTTCTCTTCTTATTTCTTAAATTTTTTAGCTTTACATGATATTTCATTTCAGGAGCGTCAGGTGATGCTTTCTACAAGGAACTTTGGCATGCCTGTGCTGGACCCCTTGTGAATGTTCCTCGTGAAGGGGAACGGGTTTATTACTTTCCACAAGGTCACATGGAACAGGTTTGTTTGTCTGGCACTGATTTTAATTTTTTTCTTGATAGCTACAGTAATGGGCAGGGAACTTGTTTTTTATTCTCCTTGTCTTTTGTTTTTGAATATATGCACGTGTATGCCTAAAGTTGTACCTGTAATTAGTTGAGGAATGAGATTATTTGTAGCTTGTATAATTGTGAACATGTCTTATATTCCATTGCTTATTTTTTATTCAACCTGTTATGTGCCAAAACTGTTCTTGTACCTTTTTTTTGTATGGGTATCATTTTTGAACCCTAGATAACTATGAATTTGCATGAAGCTGTTTTCCTGTTTTTATATGGGACTGCACATGCAATTTAGTTTGATAGACCTAGCAATGCGTTGTGTATAATATCTTCCATTTTCCCTCTGTCTATGTGCATCAATTTCCTCTCTACTTCTACTGATTGTGGTACCTCCAGCTTGAAGCATCGATGCATCAGGGTTTAGACCAACAGCTTCCTTCATTCAATTTACCTGCAAAAATACTATGCAAAGTGATGAATGTTCAGCTACGAGTGAGTTTTACTCTTGACCTTTTAGATTCTGATAAACAAATTTCTCTCTGTCCTAGGTCTGCATAAGGATTTACCTTTTCTTCCCTTTCCCTTCTTATTTAGTACTTTGGCTTCTACTTGCTTTGTAGGCTGAACCAGAAACGGATGAAGTTTATGCACAGATAACTCTGCTACCTGAATCAGATGTGAGTGTTCTCCCTTTATGTCATTGTAGGTAATTGTTTAGTTCATTTTGTCACCAATTTCTGTTGTGAATATTTACTTGCACTTGCCACCTTTAAATTGTTAACCAAAGTTATATTTATATTTTATTCTTCCCATTTTAATTTTGTTTTCTTATTTCTGCCTCGTCCTCTTTTCTTTTCTGGGGTTTAGCAAAGTGAGGTCACTAGCCCAGATCCTCCCCTCCCAGAACCTCAAAGGTGCAATGTTCATTCATTTTGCAAGACACTTACAGCATCCGACACAAGCACACATGGGGGATTCTCTGTTCTTCGCAGGCATGCGGATGATTGTTTGCCTCCACTGGTAAGCTTAAGAATTTCAATCATCAATTTCACTATATCAGTTACAGTTTAAGCGCAGCATGGGCACACATGCACTTATTTTCTAAGCTTCTCCAGCCTTTTTTTTTCCTCTTCATAACTTTATTTCCAACTCTGTGTTCAGGATATGTCTCAACAGCCACCCTGGCAAGAATTGGTTGCGACTGATCTCCATGGCAGTGAATGGCATTTTCGGCACATCTTTAGAGGTTAGAATTTCATTTGGCTTGTCTTTGTAATCGGGTCTAGAGATTGACTATCGTCCAACTGTTAAAAGATGGAACCATGGTTGCCATGTTTAATTTCAGTTTTGCATAGAATTATCCAGTATATTAAAATATCTTACCACATTCTTTTCTAGTATGAAACTTGTCCACTCACTCATTGAAATCCGGTTGGAGTCATTTTTGCCTAAAATCGTTAAAGGAGGATTCTTTGATGTTTTACTAGATTTGGATGTTACACATTTGTTGGTTTCCTTCACGAGAAAAGTAAAAATCGAATGCCAGTACCAGTTTTTTTTGGAAATATAGGAGGATGACTAGCCATTTTATGTCTGGGGTTGATCCCCAGCTGTGGTAACTGCGAGGTCAACTTTCTGTATAGGGGTTAAAGGTGAGTAATTTAGGACCTCCTTGTGGTATATCTTTGTTGTTCCACATCAATCAATTGTTAGATTTTGAGCAATGAGGATTTTGGCAACTGTTAATGTCCTGGTTCCTGTTGTGCTGAATATCAACTTTGTGCAAGTCTTTGTAAGACTTAATATATTGTTGTCACATCTACTAAACATCGTCTCCAGGACAACCTCGACGCCACTTGCTTACTACGGGGTGGAGTGTCTTTGTTAGTGCAAAAAAATTAGTTGCTGGTGATGCTTTTATCTTCCTGAGGCAAGTTTTACCATGGGGTTGATTAACTACTACCTTCTTTTTTTTTTGTTCTCGTATAATCCATTGTTAATAAACATGTATTCTTTATCTTATCATTTCATAGGGGTGAAAACGGGGAGCTTCGCGTTGGAGTAAGAAGGCTAATGAGACAACTAAACAATATGCCGTCTTCTGTCATATCTAGTCACAGCATGCATCTTGGTGTTCTTGCTACTGCATCTCATGCAATTGCGACTGGAACCCTCTTCTCAGTTTTCTATAAACCAAGGTTGTCCTTATGCCTAATCTCTCCTACATCTGTTTTCAATATGTCATTTGTTGTATGTTTTTGACATTCTTGTGTTTTGATTTGATGTCAAATTTCACGTGTCATTTTATTTATATTCCCATTTTTCCTAGCGTATGGACGTTATTCTCATTTTAGGAAATTAATCTAGTGTTAATGTGATTTTCTGAGATAATTTTTATATGTGTTTTGACCTAGTACTGAAACTATCTTGTATCATTATATATGAATATCATTTTACTATATTCTCTTTTGTTTTTTTATTATTATTTTTATTTATTTTTGGGAGAAGTGAAGTATTTGTTATCTTTTGCACAAAATTAATGGTAAATTTCATTTTCTTTGTTTGGAAGTTACATGTTCTGATGGCAAAAATGAAGTAACTAAGCTTTATAATTTGTATACAGATTCGGTATTCCTATATATTGTCAACTTGTGACATATATTGTCAATTTGTCATCTGTAGTTTTGAGAATAAGGCTCTTGTTCTCTAAGTTTTCCTTTCCCTTTTTTTAATTGTCCAAATATGGTGAAATGTTTTGCTGAACAAGCACCACTTGTGGCCAGAACAAGTCAATCTGAGTTCATCGTAAGCCTTAACAAGTACCTCGAAGCTCGGAGTGAGAAGCTTTCGGTTGGGATGAGGTTTAAGATGAGATTTGAGGGCGAGGAAGTTCCTGAAAGAAGGTATGATGTTTTGATATCCCGTTACTTTACTGCTTTAGGAGCTTGGAACTAGTTAACAACAAGCTACTTCACTTGTTTTTACAGGTTTAGTGGAACTATTGTTGGTCTCGGAGATAATGCACTGTCAAAATGGGTTGATTCTGAATGGAGATCCTTAAAGGTGAATATATTTCATTTACATCTATGCTATGGAAGTAGTCACTGTTTGTAGTTTGTTTTATGTTGCGTTGTACTCAAAATCGCAGGAGTTTAGTTTTACACTTTTTAGTTAGTGGAGAAAAAGCTAAATCAAGCTCGTGTTCCTTGTGACACTTTTAGGGTATGTTTGATAAAAAGTTAGAAGGTGATTGGAAAAAACAATTGAGTTTTATAAAAAGTTAGGAAAAAAGAGATAAGTTATTTAGCGAGATGTCTCCTCCATCTTTTCCTCTTTTTCCATGGAAAAATTTCTTAACCATTGCCCAAAGAATCGGATTCCATGGAAAAAATGAAAAAGAGGTAATAGAATGTATCACCAAATCACTCCTCTCCTTTTCCAAGCATTAATATCAGTATTGTTTTTAAACATTTTCCAATTTTTTTTAATCAAACGCACCCTTAGACAGTGACTGCCTAGAAATTTTGTTCTTATGCCACAAGAGTTGCAAGGCTTTGAATTTTAGTTGTTTTTAATGGTCTTTTTAAAATTGAGTTTGCTATTCTCGGGTAATTTTTTGTTCCATCCTATCATTTTTTAAATTTTAATAATTTAATATCACATCATAAGTTCTGCACGGTATTGCTTTCATGTTCATTGTTCAGGTTCAATGGGATGAACCTTCATCAATTCCACGACCAGAAAGAGTTTCTCCATGGGAATTAGAGCCCCTTTTGCCAGCAGCACCTTCCAACTCCACACCTCCACAAAGAAACAAGCGGGCCCGGCCTCAAGTTTTACCTTCACTAGCACCAGATCTTTCTGCTTTTGGTACGCCAGCTTTTGTAGCACATTAGGTCATAGATTTTTACTCTAATTTTCTTTTTTCATTGACAGGAATGTGGAAATCCCCTGTGGACCGCCCAACAGCTTTCTCATATTGTGACCCAGCACGTGGACGGGACCTTTATCCGTCACCTAAACTCTCTTCTTGTACGAAGGGCAGCACCCTGAGCTACAACGAGAACAGTTCCTTCCCTCCAACATTTTGGTCAAACCAAGTGGAATCCATGACCGAGTCATTTGCACCTGTTCTTAATCGAGAAACTGGTGAAAAGAGACAAATCGGTGGCTACAGGCTGTTTGGTATTGAGCTACTCAACCATTCTACTGTTGAGGAACCTTCACCAATGGTTTTGAATGGAGAAGCGATGGAGGATCAGCCAGTTGCATCGTTAGATGCTGAATCTGATCGGCATTCTGAACCATCAAATATTAATCGATCCGGTGTTCCTTCAGTAAGTTGTGAGCCTGAAAAATCGTGCCTAAGATCCCCTCTGGACTCCCAAAGCAGGCAAATTCGTAGCTGCACTAAGGTACTTTGGTTGGGATTCCAAGTGCTTTTGGTTAAAATAATATTTAGGTCCCATGTGCAAATTTTAACATTGTGAATGTTCCTAACAACTTTACAGAGAAAGATCAATCATCGGTAATTAATTGGAATTGGATAACACAATTATTCTGCATTATTGGAAATCATATATATATATATATATTTAAATGTATATCTAAACACAGCTTTGAGTTTGTTAAAACAGGAAAGTTTTGATGGACTAAATGTTTGATAATTCTGCAGGTTCACATGCAAGGGATTGCTGTTGGGAGGGCAGTAGATTTAACAAGGTTTAATGGGTATGGGGACCTGCTCAAAAAACTTGAAGAGATGTTTGAAATTGAAGGTGAACTTAGTGGACCAACAAAGAAATGGAAGGTTGTCTACACTGACGATGAGGATGACATGATGATGGTCGGGGATGATCCTTGGCGGTAATTACAAACCCCCTTCTCCCTCTTTTTGGTTACTCATTCTTGCTTCCACTTGGCTCCTATAGTCTCTTAAACCAGGTGTGGATCCAGAAATTTTACTAAAAGGGGCCAATGTTTATATTAATTATTCTTTTTTCAATAAACTGTAGCAAAATTAGTACTAGTACTGTATCTTTCAAAATTAAAGGCGGGCAACAATAGCTAATGTATGTAAATTTGCTTAGCAGTAAGATGCATACTTTTCAAAAAGAAAAAGAAAGAGGGTCCCCCGGGGGGGGGGGGGGGTCAACTCCCCTCCTCTTATTCCCCATGTTTCGTCTCCCTAGTAGACGTTTGTTGCATTTGAGTCTCAGTAATCATTTTTCTGTCTGAAATGAAATTAGTTATATTCAATATCCACTTAAACTGCCTCTAGGATTCAGTTTCAGCAGGCTTCTGGGTCCTGTACTGCCTAGACCCATTATTTTAGTTATAAGTAGATCAAAATTACAATGTTGTAGAAAGTGCCTGGCAGAAGCTGGGTGCCAGGAGTACCTTGGATGATATTAGCCGTAGATTACATATTTATTTATTCTTTGAAGTATAGTACGTTATGAGATCAAATATCACTTCTTAAAAAGACATAAGAATTCAGTAATTCACCAACTGTTCCCCTTCAAACGCAGACAGAAACAATTTTCAGACAGAAAAATGAGCTAAAGCCCCAACCATCCTACATAGTAGCTACCTTGTTCGCCTAGGCCACCCAAACTAGGTGATTCTTAAAGCACTGCAAAACTATAAAATACAGTGTATGTTTCTCGTGGGGTGGGGGAGAGCCAATGGTATCTTTCTTAATGTGGAATCTTGGTCAAGTGTATGTTTCTTGAGGAAATTCTAAAAATTCCTTTGTCAAATTAAACCCAGTTCCCTTTTGAAATGTCTCAAATTGATAATCCTACTTCCTTTTTCGGATATAATCAATGTACCAAATCTCACAACATGAAATAAGTCGTATTTTTTTTTTACCATTGATTAAGGTTGAAATCAGTGTATCCTTGAAAAGTGCCAAGGTCAAAGTGGGACTATTAATTTGAGATGGAGGGAGTATTTGGTTTTACGGTTTTACCATCGAAGTTGTTTACGGATTGAGAGTGTCGAGAGTTTTTTTACAGGCATTACAAGTTGTGGTTAGAATTGTTATGTAACTGGTTCTTGTTTTGATAATTCTAGCACGTGGATTCTTATTCAGTCGTATATATTTTTCAGTGAGTTCTGCAGCATGGTGAGGAAGATATTCATCTACACCACAGAAGAAGCCAAGAACCTCTCCCCCAAAATAAAACTGGTGCTTGATGATGAAACCAGACCACCGAAACCTGTTCCCAACGCTGATATTAGCACCGAAGAACAATCATCAAACTTAGGATCCGGTTGCTAACGTGGCGTCCCCCCTCCTCCCCTTTCCCCCTTATACTCTACTAAGAAAGAGGAAGACGTGTGCGGAAAAAATAATACTGAGGGGAAATGGGCTCTACGATTACCCATTGATTTTATCCTAACAAGGAAAGTGATTCTATGCTGGAATGGCAGTGGTAACAAACACGATACCTGTCAGATAAGTGGGCTGTTGTTTTTACCCACATTGTTATATGGCGTGAGAGTGGTCCGATAAACGATAAAGAGAGACGGTTAGTATAATTATTTTGTTCCAGTTCGGTTTTGTTTTTGTTGTCTGCGGGAATGTTACGGTGCTTGCTTGTTTGGACCTCAGATGCGTTGAAAGAAGTATGTTTGATCTACCCCTTCTGCAAGAAGAGATCGGGGAGAATACCAGCTTCTGAACTTTATATTATTTTTCGCGCTTTTTCGAGTTCTTTTAGACATTTTTACGCACACCAAATTGATAGAAAGAGAATACACAAAACCTGACAAATTCGCTTAAAACTGAAAGTATTAAACATTTCTCGATAGTCAACAAAAAGGTCTCCCATTTGCCATAAAACTAAAAAGACAAAAAAAGAGAATGCACTGAAAAAAAACTATCCAAAAAAAAAAATCCATGATCCTCATTCATTGTGATCTAATGAGTGGTAACTCCAAATCTCGATCATCATGCCAAGTATTCCTCTGCCCAACAAAGAATGTGTCTATACTATTTCAGTATAGATCATTTGTTCATTTGCATTCTAAGTAATTAATTAATTGAAAGTTTAGCATTAACAATTTTTTATTTTGACCCTTCAAATTTCAAATAGTTAATCACTTCAAAATATAAATAATCATAGAATTTTACAAAATGGGCTCGCCATGTCCTGCGGGTGTTCAAGAAGTAATGTGGGACCCTTCTTGCAAGTGTCTTACTTTCATGCATACGTGTCTGGGTTATATATAGGTGTCATCTATAGAAGTGTCTGTGCTCTGGGATGATAAGGAAAAAATAAAATATTATTGGAGATCAATTGCCTAGTTGGGTTTAGAATTTATTTTTTTATTTTTTTGTTGGTATAGTAATTTTTTTTTCCCTATAGGGACCTTTGTATAAACTTTGAAAGTAGAAGGTTGGGTTTGTTTTGGGCTCTCGCCATGTTAGCTTTTACTAGTATTTTGATTAATAGGAGAGTTTTAAGCATTCATAAATGTAATAAGCTTTTTGTTTTCTAAAGGTATTAGGAGGTTAAGAGCTATTTTTATAAATGATGATTAAGCATTAATAGGAATTGGCCGTGCTGAATGTTTAATGCTAAATTTAAACTATTTGATTTAAAGAAATACTAATATTCAGAAGTTCATTTAGAATAAAAGCAAATAGCATTTTCAAAGTTTGGATTCAATATTCAACATTTAGGGTATGTTTGGTTGATGTATTAAGTTGAGCTTTTGAGTTGAGTTTTTGAGAAACATGAAAGTATGTTGAAAAATGAATTTAATTTTTGTTGAAATTTTTTCAACCAATTCAAAAAAACTCGTGAAAAAAACTCAAAAAATAGTTACAATGGATCTTATTTTATAGATTTTAATGAGTGGATTTCAAATTTAGTTTTTTTTTATCTAATTTCGATTTTTGGATTTAAAGTTATGATATTTTAAAAAAATTATGAGAGAAAATAAAGTGAAGTAAATTTTGGAAAGTGCGGAAGTAAAATTGACTTTTGATAGAAATTTTTAAAACACGATTAAACAAAATAAACATACATATGGCATTGACTATAATCACTATATTATTCAGCCGTTGAGACTTTGATGGAGCTGTGGAGTCAATGATGCAATGGACCTAGGTTACAATTAAAAATTGATTTTGATTTTGCGATTGTGCTATTGAGGTAATGAATTAGGTTAAGACTTAATACTATTTAATTATATCCCAACTGATTTTGTGAATGTGCCCTCATTTTTTTTTCCAATTAATTTCGTCACTTAATTAATTTTGTTGTGAATCAGTTGAGTGATTCGGAATAGGTTCAATTATATAATAATAGATATTCAACACATTCGATGTGTGTGCACGTTCATTATTTATGTACACATATATAATGAATGAAGATATCTATATTATAAGGCATACAAAGTCAAGATTTTATTTTTAATTTTATTCATTTCAATTGATGGCCAAGATTCATTTATAAATAACAACAAAAATTTGAGCCCTTAGATATAATTTTAGGATATCAAATCAAGAAATCAAATCACATTTCTCTCTCTCCACCTTAATATAATAATAAAAAAAAAATTCAATTTCAAACATTTTACACATTCAAATTTTGAAATTTGAAATTTCAAACATTTACACTTTTTCCCTCCATCTCTCAAGATATAATAATAGATAGATAGTGTTCTCTCACCCACCTCTTCTCTCTCATCCGTCCCTCCCTCTCTCTCTCTCCCCCTCTTTCTCTCTCTCTCTCTCTCCATCTCTAGCAAAGCAATCAAGTTTATTGCAAACAATTTATGTAGTTAAAGGGTACGTGCAATCAATTTATTGCAAACAATTTATGTAGCTAATACTTGGTTCATGTTTCATGTATCTAATCTTATTTTCATTATTGTTTGTTACGTGCAATCTTATTTTCATTATTGTTTGTTACACCTCTCATAATCTTATTTTCATTGATATGAAGGAACACAAATGGCTCAATCATCGTCACCTCCTTCATTTTCAGCACCTTACGGCCCTAGACGATCTACTGTTGCAACACCTACACCACCACCTCTTCCGTGTAAACTTCCGGCCTCCGTTGCCTCTATCTCCGGCACCAAAAGAGGTGCTCATTGGTTTCTATTTTTATTGGGTTTGAATTTGTGCTTCTCTCTTCATGTATGTATGTCATTCCATGTATTTTTTCATGTATGTATGCATGAATGGCTTAATTAATATTATGACCTGCTGTAACTTTGAGCAAACGCACTGTTGTAACTTTGAGCAAAAGTCCTTCTTGAACCGTTAGTTTGGAGCTTTAGATTTGTTTTTTTTTTTTTTGGTCTACGGGCATCACATTTAAAAAGCTCGAATTTGGAGCAAACGCGCTGTTTTTTTTTTTGGTCTACGGGCATCATATATGTGTTTGGTCTACGGGCATCACCTTTTATATTTTTGCTCCAGTTTTGTAAAATATAGTATGTTTTAAAAATGATCCCAGTATGAATATATATTTAAAAAATATATTTTTTTACACACTATACTCTCTCTCTCTCCCTCTCTCATTAATTTTTTAAAAAAAATTAAAACACATTAACTTTAAAAACAATATATTTTAAGATGGAAATTTATTATTAACTTTAAAATACATTAACTTTAAAAAATAATAAGATCTATTATTATTACAAAACATACTATATTTTAGATAAAAAAATTGAATAGTATTTTTTTAATTTCACCCTCATATCCAAACGTGGGTTGTACTCCAATGAAGACATTTTCATACTGTTTTCCATAAACCAATAGATATTTAATAGTGAATAGTGTTAAATATTCACTATTTATAATTTTTATAGTGAATAGTGTAAATAAAAACTTGAAATTTAAAATTTGAGATGAAAGCTTATTAATTTTTGGTTAGAAAAAACAAAAAATAATGAAAAAAAGCCAAAGATAGATGTAGAAATTTGAAAGAATCAAACCGTAAGTGCATTGCAATGAATAATGCATTACAACTGGTCTCGAACTTGAAATCTGAAAAAATCTAACCGTAAGCGCATTGTATTAAAAACTTTATCAAATTTACAAAAAACAAACAAAATCCACCTGTGAGTGCACCAAAAAAATCCACCCGTGAGTGCACTTATCAAATTTGGGTTCAAAATGAATGTTAAATGTATATGGGTTTTAATGATAGTGTAACTATTAACATGATATCGAAAAACAATGTTATAAAAATAATTAAAAAATTCTTGAAAAAATCCAAAAAATGCAACGCGATGAATGAAAATATTCATTTCATACCACACAAAATTATAGTTTTTTTCTTTGTTACCAAATATCTAATCAATGTGCAATTTAAAGTATTGATTAAGAAAACTGTATACACAATAAATTACACAACTTTTTTTGAATTTTTTGCTTTTACACATAACTTTGTAATCATAGTAATGAATCATATTTTATAAAATTCTTGATAAGTATATCTAAACAATGTGAACATAAAATAATGAGATATCTAAACAACGTGAACCTAAAAAGATGATCAAAAAAGTAATCTATATAAACTTTTTTATTTTTTAAACTAAACGAAGAATTAAATTACAACTTTATTTGAAACATATAATAATGTAAAAAATGAGGGTTATAGTAACTTTTTATGATTTTTTTTCTTTTACACATAATTTTATAATCATAATGTATCTTATTTTATAGGTACTGATAAGTATAGCTCAATTATGAATTATTTTTATGATTTTTAGTTTTTGTATTTAAAGTTAATGTATTTTAAAATTTTAAAATGAAATTAATGAGAAGGAAATAACCCTAAGTGTAGATTGGTGGAATAACACTGAGAATATGCAAATTTGTTGACTTTACTGATTTATTATTTTAAAAATACATTTAATGGATAAAAATTTATCTTGATTATCTATAAACAAGGGCGGTCCAAATTACACCCACCAAAACACTTTAAAATACTCCAGTTAGTTCGGTGCAATAGCACCAAGTATATGCACATTTACTCCGTGTAAATGCGCCACCCATAAATAATGAAATTATAAATTTTATAAATATAGATAGTAATTCATATTATTAGTGCTCGGGGCGATTTAAACATGTAAACATTTTTACACTATTCAATAGTTTATACGAGTGACACCCAAATTTAAACATTTTTCTCTGCACTCAGCCTTTCGTTTATATATCTTTAATTAATTGTTTGTTGTATTTAACGCAGTGCACACATCAATAAACTCTCCATTCCAAGATCTTATTAGTGCTCGACGCGAACAAAATCGTGGAATTGTTATACTAGAGGAATCTGAGATAATTCAAATTATGAAGGAGGTTAGAAAAAATTGTCAATATTTATATTGGAGTTGATTATCAGTTGATTATATAATTCACTAAATATAATTAGATTTCTTGACAATAAAATGTTTAATTAATATAGAGTAAGAGAAGAAAGTTGGAAGCATGTTATGTAGGCAAAGGAAAGGGGAAAGAAAACAACTGTCAATCTTCAACTACACCTCCTCTTATGGTATTATTTTTGAATAACATTTAATTTAATAGTAATTCTTGGTACACTCTTAAATTATAAACATTTTAAACTTTGTACACTCTCATATATTGTTTTCAAGGTAAATGGCCTATCTAGATTTGTTCTTGGTGCTCAAGCAAGGCGATTCAACGAGTCCAACTCTACACAAAAAGCACATCAATCCAGGTTTTTTCCTGGTTTAGTTCCAAAGCATGCCCAACGAGGTCGTGTTGAAATTGAGAATCGCAAAATACGAAAAAAGTCAAATTTTGCCATGGCTTTGCAACCTGTGCCATTTTCGTTGGATATTCTTTCCCCTGAAGTAAACCAACCAAGTTCTTTTGAACTACCATGTATACCTTCTTCAATCAATTTGGAAAGGCAATCCTATTCTAGCTTTGATACGTTGTCTCAGCATGTAAGAAAATTTGTCCATTCACTGCCAGATAATATGTGTCACGAAGAGTCTCCGAATATAAGCAATTTTGTGCAATCAATGCCAGATCCTATATTACTCAGCCAAACCCATTCTCATGCAGCTCGAGATCAAACAAACTCCCATACTACCATTCCTTCTGTTTGTAGCCTTAATCAATCATCTGGATGCACTGGTGGTGACCCCCCCATTATTCAAGAGCCTTTAATTACAAACGTTCAGCCCACAGCTTCGTTCGATCTGTGTAGACATAAATTAGGTAAAATGGATCAAGTTTGTCCACATTGTTCAGCCCTGCACTGGGATCTTGAAAAATTGAGCACATCAAATAGGCATCGTTCTCTTTTCGGGACATGTTGCCTTTCAGGAAAGATTCAATTACCTGATCTACTTACTCCTCCGCCAGAACTTAAAGCATTATTTGACGGAAATGATCGACAGGCTGTCTCATTTCGAAATAATACTCGAGCTTATAATGCAGCTAATGCTTTTACAAGTTTAGGGGTTCAAATGGATGATAGGGATCTCCCTGGTATTGGTCCCATGCCTTTTACTATTCACGGGCAGTTGCGCCACCGAACAGGATCATTACAAGAGCAACAAGGTCAAGATCCAGTATATGCACAATTGTATATACATGATCCAGCGTCAGCGTTACAATTTCGGTTTAAAAGGAATTCTCATTTGCGAATGGATGTCTTGGACACCATCCAAGGTTGTCTTAATCGAAACAATGTTTTCGCCACCATGTACCGCCAGGTTGCAGCTATTTTAGATCGTATGAGTCCCGAGGTTCACGAGTTACCTGCATATTTACATTTTAGCGAGATAAAAGATCAGCGTCGGTACAACCTACCAACAACTGATGAGATTTCACTGATTTTACCTGGCGATGGAACTGAAACCAGTGGAATGAGAGATATCATTGTTCGATACAAAGGAAGCAACGCTTTAATGCAAATTAATGAGTGTCATCCGGCTTACTTGCCCCTGCATTATGTATTGTTGTTCCCTTATGGAGAGCTTGGGTGGGAACCTGGTTTGAGGCAGTGGGACACCGAAAAGGGAATATGGTTAGACTCAAGGATTACCCAACTTCAGTTCTTTTGTTTTCGACTTTTCCAACGCCAAATGGAGTATTCAACTATTCTTCGAGGGGGGAAACTTTTTCAGGAATTTATTGTTGATGCGTGGGCCGCAACTGAGCAAAACCGTTTGAATTACTACAGACATAATCAAGGAAAGCTTCGAGCTGAACTTTATAAAGGCCTTACAGATATCGCTGAGAATGGATTGGACCTTGATCAGGTTGGAAGATGGTTTGTGTTGCCATCTTCATTTACTGGTAGTCCAAGGCATATGTTTGAAATATTTCAAGATTCTATGGCAATTACTAGGTTTAACCAGCATCCAGATATTTTTTTGACTATGACTGCAAATCCTAAGTGGCCAGAAATTACTGACGCTTTGCTGCCAAACCAAGATGCAACTGATCGGCCTGATTTGGTTGCTCGAGTTTTTGAACTTAAGCGAAAGGCTTTGATGAATGACATAGACACTGGCAATACTTTTGGTAAGAAGGTAGCACATGTGTTTACTATCGAATTCCAAAAACGGGGATTGCCACATATGCACCTCCTTTTATTTCTTCATGACCCAGATAAGATCAAGACGTGTGCACAGGTGAATCAAGCAGTGAGTGCTGAGTTCCCAAATGCAGTTGAGGATCCTGCACTTTATGAAACAATCAAACACTGTATGGTACACGGCCCATGTGATGCTCGAAATCCGAGCGCACCCTGTATGGAGAATGGGAAGTGCACTAAGGGGTATCCTAAAGAGTTTGCAGACGAAACAACGATGGACCAAGATGGATACCCTATATATCGACGCCGCAATGATGGAAGAAAACACAAGGTCAGAGGAGGTCTTGAAGTAGACAACCGGGATGTTGTACCTTACAATGAGTTTCTTTCGAGAAAATTTAATTGCCACATTAATGTGGAAGTGTGTGCTGGTCTTAGATGCGTGAAGTATATTAATAAGTACATTTACAAGGGTCACGACCGCGCAACGATAGTTTTGGGAGGGGTTGACGAGATTAAGCAATACTTGGATGCGCGTTACATTGGACCTCCAGAAGCAGCATGGCGATTGTTTGGCCACCCAATGCACCAAGAGGTCCCAAATGTCTATCGTTTGGCATTGCATTTGCCTGGAATGCACAATGTCGTCTACAATCCATCAGAACCAATAGATAACATCATCAACAGAGCTGCAACAGAAAGGACTACCTTAACTGGCTTTTTCATATGTTGCAGTTTGTATGCAGAGGCTCGAAAATATACGTACCAAGAATTTCCACAATATTTTGTTTGGCAAAAAAGGGAAAAGGTATGGACACCGAGAAAGATAGGGCGTGCAATTGGCCGGATGTATTTTGCAAGTCCGAATGAAGGTGAAAGATTTTATTTGCGATTGCTGCTAACTGTTGTGAAAGGACCTCAGTCGTATGATTGTTTAAAGACAGTGAACAATATCTTATACCCGACTTTCAAGGCAGCATGTGTTGCAAGGGGACTTTTAGAAGATGATGATGAATGGATACAATGCCTTACTGAGGCTGCAATAATGAGAACCGGTTCGCAATTGAGAAGCCTATTCACTGTTATCTTGACGCAGTGTTCTCCAAAGAGACCAGAGGCTTTATGGAATCAGTTTTGGATGCATGTTTGCGACGATCTTTCATACAAGATATGTACCCTCTATCAAATTTTAAATCCTTCTGACTCACAAATTGCAGATTATGGTTTATATTTACTAAATCAATTGCTCTTGGAATCAGGAAAGTCCTTAAAAGACTACCCTCCCATGCCATTACCAACTGGATCCTGGAGTATAATAGTGGGTAACAGACTCATTTTGGAGCACATGCAACTACAGATGGATGTTATTCAGGCAGATGTTGAAACTAATATTGGAAAGCTTAATGGTGGTCAGCGAACTGCTTATGATGCAATCCTTTCATCTACTCTTTGTAAAAAAGGGACAATTTTTTTCTTGAATGGGGGTGCAGGTACTGGAAAAACTTTTTTATACAATACAATTGCCACAAAGTGCAGAAGCTTGGGTCATACTGTGGTGACAGTTGCTTCGTCTGGTATTGCATCATTGCTTTTGGTAGGAGGACGGACGGCTCATTCAACGTTCAAGATCCCACTGGATGTCCTTGAAAACTCAACATGTGGTTTTAATAAGCAATCCCAGCATGCAGAATTGTTTAAACAAACCAAGTTGATTATTTGGGACGAAGTTCCAATGCAACATAGGTATTGTGTTGAAGCTGTGGACCGGTCACTACAAGATATTTGTGGCAATCAGAAACCTTTTGGGGGTATTACAGTAGTTTTGGGCGGAGATTTTAGACAAATTTTGCCGATTGTTCCAAAAGGAGTTCGTGAGCAAATTGTGTCAGCCTCACTTAAGCGGTCTACATTGTGGCATCGAGTGACTGTTCTAGGGTTAACAGAGAATATGCGTTTAGATGTAACAGAACATGGACAAACTATTTGGGCTGATTACTTAATGGAGGTAATTTTCTTTTACTTTTTTGGATAAATTATTTTCATTATTTTTTTTTTATTATTAATTTTATGTTTATTGCGTTTTTCTTCTAGATTGGGTCTAACTCAAACGAGATTATACAACTTCCAACAATGATCACGAGGTGCCCAAGTCTACTTCATTTAATATCCACTGTCTATCCACATTTGGGTGACGCAACTGTGGTCACACCCACTTATCTCAATGAGCGAACTATATTGTCTGCACGGAATGACGATGTCAGTGATATCAATGCAAAAGCACTGGATGTTTTTCCGGGAGAGACTTATACATACTTGGCTGCAGATAGAATGTGCGAGGATGAGGGCTTTGAAAGTTCTATTACTAATCGCTATCCTAATGAGTTTCTTAACTCTCTTAATCCAACGGGATTACCTCCTTTTCAGCTTGACCTTAAGGTGGGTTGCCCGATAATGTTGCTTCGAAATATTGCACCGAATGAGGGTCTTTGTAATGGTATGAGACTAATTGTTGAAAATTGTAGTACTTTTGTAATTGAAGCTAAAATTCTTACTGGAGATAAGTTTGGCAACTTGGCCTTCATCCCAAGAATTTCATTAACCCCCTCATCTTCGGAATTACCTATCAAATTTACCCGACGTCAATTTCCTGTTCGGTTAGCTTATGCTATGACCATTAACAAATCTCAAGGCCAGTCTGTTAAATTTGTTGGCCTCGATTTGCGAACACCAGTATTCAGTCACGGTCAGCTGTATGTAGCGTTGTCAAGATGTACAAGTTCCGATCGGATCAACATTCTCTTACCACCAGAAGATACAACTTGCACTACAAATATTGTCTACCCCGAAGTTTTGTTATGATGCTTCATCGAGGAATTTTTTTTTTAAGCTTTTGTACGTGAAAACACAATTCTATGGATGTATATTTTGGGTACCCTATTGAAGAATTGAATATTTCTTTCTATCTAATCTCATTAATTTTACAATTATAATGATGTTCATCAAACAAATAATATTTCTTCCTCAACTAACACCTTTTATTTGTCTAACCGTGCCGTCCGGCACGGGCAATACCTAGTAGTTCAATATGGATCGAAAAAAGAAAAATAAATAGTTCAATAGTAAGAAACTTTTTTTACAACCTTGAGTTTGTGAGTTTAAGTATCATCATATTTTCATTTTAAAAAATAAATATAGAGGCAAAATGGAAAAATACCAAATACACGTCATATCTTTACTTTAAAAAATAAACACTGGCCGTAAAAATGGAAAAATATAAATTTTTAGTGTCATAACCGAATGTGAGAGCTTTCGATTTATATAGAAATGAAAAAACTAGTGGATTTTAAAAGATTATTTAAAAGACTATTTAAGAATGTAATGACTTATAAGATTTTTTTAAAATATTTTTTATGGATAATTTAGTCTAGTGGATTTTAAAAAACTATTTAAGAATATAGTGACTTATAAGATTTTTTTAAAAGATTTTTTATACTCAGGATTTTTTATGTTTGGATTTTAAAGATTATATTATTAGAATTTATAAGATTTGAAAGAACCACATGGATTTTGTATGTTTGGATTTTATGATGAGTAATGTTTAGTTCAATGATGCACGAATTCTCCAGCATCAACCTCTACAACCCAAGCTTTCCAAATGATGGTGGAATTTTTTCTTATCAAAGGTTTTATAAAACCCGCTACCATTTCTTAATAAAAGAAACGAAAAAAAAGTTAATAAACATTATGATTCATGTGAAAGGCAGAGAGTGCCGATTTTAGTATTTATGCCTATAAGTGAAATTTATTTAAAATATCAATAAAATTATGCAAGGAATCTTCAAAATGTGGTTCAATTGAAGGGCCACACTCTTCAATGGCAAGAAAGCACTAAGAGCAACTCCAAGGTAGCACCATCCCGCCAAATTTGGTGTAATTTCTACACGCTCCAAGGTAGCACCAAATACCACACCAAATTTGATGCAATGAACAGTGTCACACCATATTTGGTGCAACACTATTCACCCCACGGCATCCCACCATTTTTTTTGTTTTTTTTTTCAATTTTTATCTTTATTTTTATTTACTTATAAATATCAATTAGGTCATTTTTATACTTCTCATTTAATTTTTTTTGTTTATTTTTTTAATTAGAAATATTAATAATTTGTTTTATTAAAAAAATTAATTTATTCTAATTAAATTTATGTCTACTTTATTGTAATTAGCATTTTTAATATATAATAATAATAAGGACAAAAAAATTAGAACATTTAAACTTCATAAATTTAAACTTACATTAAAATAAAGAGAATTAGTGTCAATCAATTCTGAATTTTAATTATGTGTAATTTTTTAAAATTAAATGTAATTTTTTTTCCAACAATGTAATGTTTATTTCCATAATAAATATGTTATGTTAATTTAGTGATTTTTAGTTTTATAAATTATAATTATTTAAATTATTATAAGTTAATTAATAATAATATTTATAATAAAATAATTAGTACAATATAATAATTTATATGATGATATAAAATAATAGAATAATAAAGAGAATATTCTATTTTTGGAGAGAATATACTTTTTAGTGTTATATTTGGTGTTGTGGTTGGAGTTGAAAAAAATTATGGTGTAAAAATGACACTATTTTGGTGCTAAATCAACACCAAAATAGTGTTTTGGGTTGGAGTTGGTCTAAAGGGAAAAAATAAATTGAAATACATAAAAATAGTTCAAATCTCAAAAAATATGAAAATGTACACATACATAAATACATATATGTATATATATATATATAAAGAGAGAGATGATATATACATACACACTTCTAAACAGAAGCATCGGTGAAGTTGAGAAGGAAAATGGGTGAAAGGAAGAGGTAAATGTAGAGAAGAGAGATGAGAGAATTGGTAAATCTCTAGCAGAAAACAAAAGTCTCACATGAAAAGTCTTATGGGTTAGGGTGGGATTCTTTATAAGGTTTGGTATTTATACTTTTCACTAAAAAGTCACACAATTTCTTAATTTTAAAAAAATTCATTGAAATTAGCAAGTTTTTGAATACCAAAAAACTTTTTGTTACTTACTTAAAGTCCTGATTGAATACTACTAGATTTGGACACCATCTTTAAAATGTCCGAATAGTCCTGATTGAATACCACAAGACTTATTTAGATTATTTAAAAGTCTTAATTGAATACCACAAAACTTATTTATCTTAAAATAGTCTTTTAAAATCCTAATTGAATGGGTGCTATTATTTACACCCCTCATTTTTGTCAGTAACACCACCGTTGTCACAAACACCCTTTTATATCAATTTTTTGTCACAAACACCCCCCACCTAATTTTCACCTAATTAAATGTTAATATAAACATTAATTAAAATTAAAATGACTTAATATTGAAAAGGAAGAATACATTTACGTCTCACCTTCTCCTTCTCATCTTTCCCGTTCGTAGCTCTCATCTCCTCTTTCCCGTTCGTAGCTCTCTCCACGCCGAAGCTCTCATCTCTTCTCTCCACGCCGAAGCTCTCCCGCTCGTCTCTCTCGTCTCTCCACGCTGAAGCTCTCCCGCTCGTCTCTCCACGCTGAAGCTCTCCCGCTCGTCTCTCCACGCTGAAGCTCAGCCATTGATGACTGATAAGAACCTTCTCCCAAGCTTCCCGCTCGTCTCTACACGCCGAAGCTCAGCCATTGATGACTGATAAGAACCTTCTCCCAGCTCCGCGACTATTCTTTTAGGCATGTGCTCATCTCCTCTCTCCCATTCTTTATATTTGTGATTTAGGGCTTTTTTAGTTGTGTATTAATGTGATAACTGTTAAATTGATGCTTCTCCTTCATGATGACTGATGATTGGAGGTATATTGTTTTATTTATGTGTATAGTTGATATCATTATGTTATTAAGAACACAAATTCTTATTAGTAAGAACTCACCCGAATCCATACACAGGCACTTGCATCTTTTTTGAAATCTTTGGAATACATTCTGAAGTAGTTAGAGCAACATATGTTTTAGGTTAGTATTAGAATTGAGCAATGAATAATCAATTCACTATTATGTGCATTTGGTTCAATTTTTTTTAAAACTATTTGGAATGCTAATCAAGAACAATGTAAGTTTGGTTGGTCTTTTGTTCAGTTTACTTGTGATAAAGTAATATTGTCACAGCTGTGTAATCGATGTGTGTGGGTTCTTGTTGGAATATTTATTTTTAGCATATGGCCACCTTTTTTTTTAGTAATTATTGAGCAATATTGTCACATTCATCGTTTGAGTTGAAGGGGGAAAGGGACTTGAACCCGGAACCAGCCCTGTATGGGAGTAGGAGGTTCTTAACCACTCTACCCAGCTCGCTATGCGTAACGGTTAATGAATACATGATATTACTGTTGTTATCTATGGTGGTGTTCTATAGGCTCGTGGTATTTGGAATGCCATGATGCAAATGAGCATGTGAGTATGTCTAATTCATGGCAGACTCTGTACTCACGGACTACCTTTCATCACTCCTTACCTTTACACTACTATAATATATTGCTATAGTAAAAGAACACACGCTAATTCCTATAATTTGCTCAATCAAACTTAGCAAATTAGACTTTGCTACCTAAATCTCACTTCCTGAATCTGTCCATAAACAGTCCCTAACTAATCATTTTTCTAATGGGTCTCTATATTATTAAATTATGATGTTCACCAAGTATTTTTTATGTGTCTCTTTTAACTGTATTTTACTAATCTTTTGGGGTCTGTAAATGAAATTGTTGTCAAGTTTCTGGAAATTGCATAGTTCTTTTACAGAAAAATGATAGATATTTTCTTGCTATATATCCAAACAAGGAAAAATGAGGCAATTTAGCTGTATTGAGTAACATTTAGGCCAAGAACCCATAACCTAAAGAAGTGGCACATGAAAGTCAAGTTTGAAAAAGGAGTTTTATGACCAATAAGGAATCCACCAATATGAAGCTAGTTTTATTTGTGAAAATAGACTCCCGATCCAGAGCAATACTATAAAGTTACATTAGTCGCTCTTGTTTTATATTAGAAAAATGATACATAGCTCAAAAGTTCGAATTTAAAAGTTTGCAAGCTGTTTGAACTATGCATAGCTACTAAAATCTTTTAGACAAAAAGTAAAATATTACATTATTAAGTCATATTACACTTACGTTTATCCTATATAAGTCTGTTCATATATATTCCAATTTTATTAATGTTGAATTTCTTTGTTTTAGGCATGACTCGGAAAAACAAACAATACGTTCGCAAGGGAAAAGGAAAAGCTACACCCACTGAATTAACAAGTCCTGTTAGTGATTCTTCGCCGTATACTCCCGGTTATTCACCAAGTCAAACCCAAACGGAGCACCAAGCCGAAGAAGTGGTTCCGGAGGCCCCCGTACATGATGTAGGTGAAAGGTCCAGCATTGCTTCTAAAGAAGATGACGGTGGGCCGGTGGACAAAAGTGTTTTGACAACGTTTAAGGATCATATTGCATATGCTATTTGGAATGGAGAATTGGTATTTATTTACTTAATCAATATTCTAGTTTCTATATAATCTAAGTATTCAAGTATTACTCTCTATAAACATGTATATAATTGTTACTAATTATTTGAATTAATGCAGGAAGGAACTAGGAAATTATACACTAGTTCTCGCTGGCCAAAGTTTAAGTCTTGGGATTTGAGTAAGGAGGTTGATGCAGTGCAAATTCGAGTAAAAAATAGTGGTTTATCACCATTGATAGATCATAACTACTGTTGCTTCGACTACGTTGCTATTTCCGCATTTGTTGAGCGATGGCAGCCCGACACGAACACCTTTCATCTCCCATTTGGTGAGATGATGATCACATTGGATGACGTGAGAACCATCCTTGGTATTAAGGTCGATGGATCTTGTTTTAATTCCGAGGAGGGAGGAAAAGACATAGGGAGCTCTACAGCGATTGACCTGGTGGCAAGTAGTTTGGGTGTTACAAAGGAGGAGGTGAGTAAGGAATGTGATAAAGCCTTTGCAGTGAGGCTAGATTGGATTAAGTTGGTGTGTAAGGGTCGAGCTACGAGTGATTCGACGGAGGAGGAGTTGGATCAATGTGCTAGAGGATATCTTCTATACTTGCTGGGATGTGTCATTTTCCCAGATAAGACAAAAACGAATGTGTCTGTTTACTACTTAGGGGCCTTTAAAGATATGAAAAAAGTGGGTGAAATAGCATGGGGGAAGGCCATTCTAGCACATACATACCGGCAGTTGGGACTTGCTTCGAGATCCGGAGTGAAGTCGATAAGTGAATGTTTGACTCTTATAGTGGTACATTACTAGTCTTATTCTCTCAATTGCTTATCTTATGGATTGTCTATTAATTGTTATTTTTTGTCTTGTTATGAATATAGGCATGGATTTTTTAGCACTTCAGTGATTGCCTACGCCCGGTTTCTAACACAGAGTACAAAGAATCATTACCGCGGATGTGTAGATGGAAAGCTCAATAATGCAGTGGTGATACAAACACAACCATTATATCCTTACGGGAGAGACTAGATGACTTAACTGAAATAGAAGTAAGTTCTTACTTTAATATGTAACTTTTGCTTTATTTATTATATATTATCTATTATAAATTGATCGCCCCTTTTACTCAACAGGTTTGTTGGAATCCGTACAAGGATAATAGAGATGTCCACCCGTTGCACGAGGTTTCTTTTTATACTGGGTTAATCATATCGTTCGATGTCGTCGAGCCTTATTATCCGGAGCGGGTTTTAAGGCAATTTGGACGAGTACAAACGATTCCAACAATGCCAATGATTCAAGCCGCAAGTGTGACTCGAGGAAAGACAAGTCAAGCATACAAGCTTATTTATAGTGTGAATCACTGGCAACAAGATAATTGGCGCAATCATCTATTGAATGAGCAGTTACGTTCTGTACTTGCCAAGTTTCCTTGGGAATGTGATCCCAAGTATATGGAGTGGTTCATGAAGATCACACATCCATACATACAGCCCTCGGAGCAAAGAACTACGGCGAGAAGGATGCGTGGGACGCAAGAGGTTATACAATCCAAGTTGGTAAAGATCGACCATCTCTAACAAAGTCATATACTTTTATATTATTTGATATTTATGTCTAAGTAATAATGGTGTAATTCGTGTTAAGCAGCAAGTAGCGGTTGACGCTGCATTATCGCTGGTAGAGGGAGCTCTCTTTGGCGGTCAAAGCCAGGACATGTTGACAATTGTTAATAAAGTCTATGACATCCTTAAGGTTACAAGAACGGGGGATTACGAAAATAGTATGGGTGAGCATAGATCAAAAAGACTACAAGATCTATCGCCAACAGTATCTACTCCCGGACGAGCCAAAGGCCCGCCAAGGAAAAAGTCAAAGAAGTAGTTGTGAATCGTATTTTGCTAGTTTAAGTTAAAGACAATGAACTTCTTGAGTTTATTGTTTTTTTTTTTATAAACCTCTTAGGTAGTATATTATGTACTTTAAAAAACTTGGGTTAAATTTGTATGAACATCTTTTGGTAGTTCGTTATGTAATTTTATAAACTTGGGTTATTTTTATATGAACCTCTTTTGGTACTAGTTTTAGTTTAATGAAGTTTTTATTATTAGTGCATCATACACTACTTGATTGTTGATTTGCATTGATGGTTTATTCAAAATCTGGATTGTCCAGGGATAATAGAAATATAGATATGTGATGTGATACACTACTTGATTGTTGATTTACATTGATGGTTTTTTTGAAATCTGGATTGTCCAGGGATAATAAAAGTACAGGTATGTGATGTCCAAACCTGTCATTGACTCACCTAATGACAGGTGAGTATATTTACAGACACTCACCCCATATCAGGTGAGTGTCTTGCAAGAGCCTCGCCTAATATAAGGCAATGGAGATTGGAGTGCATTGGTGTGTTTTGAAATAAGACTCACCTGATGACAGGTGAGTGTATTTACAGACACTCACCCCATATCAGGTGAGTGTCTTGCGGGAGCCTCGCCTAATATAAGGCAATGGAGATTGGAGTGCATTGGTGTGTTTTGAAATAAGACTCACCTGATGACAGGTGAGTGTATTCACAGACACTCACCCCATATCAGGTGAGTGTCTTGCAAGAGCCTCGCCTAATATAAGGAAATGGAGTGATGAGTGCACTGGTGTGTTTCGAAATAAGACTCACCTGATGACAGGTGAGTGTATTCACAGACACTCACCCCATATCATGTGAGTGTCTTGCAAGAGCCTCGCCTAATATAAGGAAATGGAGTGATGAGTGCACTGGTGTGTTTTGAAATAAGACTCACCTGATGACAGGTGAGTGTATTCACAGACACTCACCCCATATCAGGTGAGTGTCTTGCAAGAGCCTCGCCTAATATAAGAAAATGGAGTGATGAGTGCACTGGTGTGTTTTGAAATAAGACTCACCTGATGACAGGTGAGTGTATTCACAGACACTCACCCCATATCAGGTGAGTGTCTTGCAAGAGCCTCGCCTAATATAAGGAAATGGAGTGATGAGTGCACTGGTGTGTTTTGAAATAAGACTCACCTGATGACAGGTGAGTGTATTCACAGACACTCACCCCATATCAGGTGAGTGTCTTGCAAGAGCCTCGCCTAATATAAGGCAATGGAGTGATGAGTGCATTGCAATGTTTTCCAAATCAGAAGAGAGGTGAGTTAATTCACACATTAATAAGAGATAATTGTTACTTCATTAATATAACAAAAGTTACATATAAGATGTTGAAACATTCAATTCAACCTAACTTTACAAAAATACTTAAACGAGCTTTACATTTTCAATTAAAGCCAACTATACAAAAAAATTAGATATATAACGGATATACATTTTCAGTTGTACCCATCTTCACAAAAAAACATAGGACTTACTATGCGACATGTACGCATAACAAAAAAGAACAAAAGTCTGAACAATCACTAATCTTTGACTATGATTGGTGAGTCTTTTATTCTATGATCGGGTAAATATCCTTCTTTATAAAATTGAAGTCTATCGGCAAAAAGTTGCTCCCAAGCAGCTGTCCCCAGGAGTTCGAAGTACATTCCACATGCTAGCAATGATGGGGAGCGGGGCATTATCTTTCAAGGTAACGCTAACAAAGTGGTTACCGCAAACAAGTGCAATACAGATAACACGAACTTCATTACCCTCCATTGGCGGCTCAGCATAGGGAAAGAAAGTTAGACTTCCCATATTTGATAAGAACACAACTACACAGTTGTACGCCGACGCTGTGATAAAACCCGCATCAGGCATGCACATCCAATGTTTTGGGTCTGCGACTTTGGGTAAGAAAAAATCAATTCTAGCTCGATTTTCAATGCAAAACCAATTACCCCACACGGCATCATAAAGATCCTTGTGTCGACCAAGGTCAGTTAGTAAATCATATCTCACAATCTTTCAATCCTGATCATCATTATGCCATCCCATTTGTTTTGCAATGCATCGAAACCCACAATGGCTGTCACCGGAAACATTTTCTATAGACGCGATGAATGGATGCATGAAGGTGGGGATGTATTGCATATAAGCTTCGAATTCTCACTTTGTCGTCCTATCAAACTCGGCCTTCTTCTTTTTTACGATTAGTTTCTTCGGCTTTGACACTTGAGAAGATTTATCAGAAATTGTTAATTCTTTTTCCTCATCACCCGTTTTCGCGTACTCAAAACCCGAGGGATTCCGCTTCGTTGAGGATTCATGTTTTTTCTCCTTTTGACTCAATTTTCTTTTTAACGGTCTACCTTTGGGAATGACTGGAGTTGGTTCTTTAAGTGACGCCATGTATGGCGTGGCAAGATCTTTTAATTTCCGTAAAATCACCTTTTTTTCGTCCGCCGTCGATTGATCAAACAATTTTTTTAATAAAGTCATCTCGGTCGTTTTGAAAAGATCTTCTTCATCAGCTATATTTGGTAAGATTATGAGCCTTCGCCAATGTTCATCAATAGCCTCCAAGGGAATAGGACGATTCGCACGACCATATTATAACAACTCATGCGCACAAGGCAATCCATAAACTGTACGAACAACGTGATCACATACAGATGGATCTAAGCCAATTTCGGCTGACCTATCTTTCTCCATCTTAATTATGTCTAAAGCAAACAATGAAACGTTCCCCCTGAGTTCTTTGAAATCGTAACCGTGATGTCTTACCTTGACAGACCCAAGACTTCTCTCAAAAGAGGCTTCGACTTGAGTAAGTTGTAGTTGTAACATATTTGCCATCCCGGCAAAAACAGTTGAAAAAGAACCTTCGCCCGACTCAAGATGCCTCTTTAACTTGCCATGTGACCATTCGGCTCTATTCGTTGTTCTATTACTACGATGTCTTATCTCGTTAGTCCATGCTACCACGAATGCTTCTTTATGAACATACCAATTACGTGCCAAGTACTCAATAGCCTTTGGAAACTCTTTCCAATCTTGATTCAACTCTCCCCATCGAGTGAAGAACTCTTCTCTTGATGTTGCCATCATACAATAACTCCAATCACGAATGAAAAGTTGCCAAACGGACCCGCTTTGAAAAAGATTTTTACAATTTTGTTCCACATTTTTTAAAATATGGAACGTACATAGCATGCGACGGGCTTCGGGAAAGATTTGTCGAATGTCATTAATACATGCAAACTCTTTATCTGTTAAAAAAACACTTGGGAGTTCATGGGCATCAAACAACATCCTTAACTTTGAAAGGGCCCAAACATAATTATCCTCCAATTCCTTGTATAGAAAACAATGAGCAATCGAGAATGTCTTTCCGGTAGAAGTAATCCCTACCATTGCAAACAAGGGCATCTTATACTTGTTTGTTTTATACGTGCAATCAACAATAACCACGGAGGGAAAACGCTTACCCAGTAAAATACAATTAGGTTCCGCCCAAAATAAGTCTAAAACTTCATCGGATGATTCTTCACTTCTATGCCAATACACATAATGTCTCTCTACGAGAATCTTCATTAATTTTTGCATGGCATTCCTCCCCTCCATCGCATGCACTCTCATCTTCGACTTAACATTGTAAATTGTGCTCATTGTGGACCAACTTTCTTTATTACGAGCTTTGAGCCCACAAAGAACATCTTTCGGTTTCACCCCAGCAATGCTCATCTCAGCAACAAATTTCTTCTCCTCTTTCGTCAATCTTCCTGCAAACGGATGCCCAAGTAAGGTATTCGGTAACTCATGATTATGAATTCCACAAATAATTTTTAATTTCTATTTATCCGCGCCAATACTCAAACCACATAGTACAAATGGACAATTGCACTTCTTCGTAGCACTATCTCTTTTTCTAGGTACATGTTTTTGTGGTCGGTTATCACGAGGTACCCCTCATCTTTCACAACCCAAAATTACCCGTGGCCTCCTTCTACTAGTACCTTGGTCAGATTTTCGAGTAACTACTATAGTTTTAATTTCTCTTCCTTTTCGTTGAGCCCAGTCAACTAAACTTTCCCGGGAATGAAATACCTACAAAATAAATTCAACAAATATTAATTGTTATTATGTTATAATTAAATAGTTACAACATGGTATTAAAGTATTATGTACTTACTTCGTCTGTTGTAAAAACGTTACTCACATCAATTGCTTTGCCTGGATTATAATCATCATTACTAGTCTCTCCTTTATTACCATGCTTAACAATTTCGTCTCCACCATCATACTTAAGATCAACGCAATTTGTTTGAGAAAGAGGATCTTCTACTATATGATATTCTTCAACATGACCAAGCTTGTAATTAACATCCTTTGGACTCTCTTCTTCAACAATATGGTCGGTACGTTTGATAATATAAGCCGGTTTAGGAGTTTGTTGTAATTGCATTGCCGTGAAATCAATTTTTTCAAACGTTGATATATTTCCCCATATGCTAGATTGATGTGATAAATCCTGAAATTATATCCAAAGTTAGTTTTGGCTCAATTTACTTTGGGGGAATTGAATGTATTTGTACACACTCGCTTATCTTGAGGTGAATGTGTTTTTAAACACTCACTTATTTTGAGGTGAATGTGTTTATAAACACTCGCTTATCTTAAGGTGATTGTATTTGTACACACAGATTACTTGGGTTCCGTCCTTTGCCTTGAGTGTTTTTCAAATTAGGCTCACCTAATAAGAGGTGATTGCATTCACAAGTACTCATCTCACATAGGGTGAGTATGATGTTAATCACTCGCATAACATAAAGTAATGTAGTGCTGATTGTATTAGAATGTTCTTCAAATTAGGCTTGCCTCACCTAATGATAGGTGAGTGTATTTGTACACACTCGCCTTATTTTAGGAGAGTTTTAATTATATTACTCTCCTTATATAAAGCAAGTCAAGCCTGTACAGAAACACCCGTTTTATACTCTGTTTTAGGGATTATCTCTTTATTTCAATTTGAATGTTAAAGAATGATGTATGAAAGCTAATAAACACATTAATACACTAATAATAACAATTATAATACCTCTTTAACTTCATTTTTTAGAGGAATTTCACCACAAACTTTTTCTTTAACTTCTTCTTTACCCACCATCAAATGAACAATGCTTCTTCTTTA
The DNA here is from genome assembly GCA_021464415.1 of Lonicera japonica. Lineage (NCBI taxonomy): Eukaryota > Viridiplantae > Streptophyta > Magnoliopsida > Dipsacales > Caprifoliaceae > Lonicera > Lonicera japonica. The sequence goes on from CM038471.1 coordinate 38,322,316, forward strand.
TTATAATCCAAGCTTTGAACTTCCCACCAATAATATTTGTGCTTCGATTTGATTGTGATTTCTTGATTTTGAGAGCTCAAATGATGAAAAAGTGAATCTCTTCTCTCTTAATCTTTTTACTTAAAGCAAGTAATGTGATTGTGAATGGGGAAAAATGAGAGACATAGGTTTAATTATTTAGGTTAATGTTTGATTAGTTTATTAAAAAGTGAATAAATAGATAGGTTAATGTTTTAAGCATTGGGTAAATAAGTTAAATAATGGTTAAGTGAGAGGGTGTTTGTGACAAAAAGGTGGGGTGTTGAAAAATGAGTTTTATCAAATTAGAGATGGTGGTGTTTGTGACAAAATTGAGGGGTGTAAATAATAGCACCCAATTGAATACAACCCCCTTCAAGTCATTAGAAGATTTTTTTTTAATAGATCAATGCAGGATTCAAACTCAAGACTTCTCACTAATCGGACTGAGTTCTAGCCACTAGACTTAATCTAACAATTGGATCTTGGAAGATTTTTATAACTTGTATTTTTTTTTTCTTACGAATAATAGATATCCTATTAGATATCTTTTTGTGTTATAAATATGTAATATTTTTATACATATAAGACTTGAAAGATATTTGAATTTTGAGTCTCATTAACATAAATTTATTGCGGGTTTTAATGGTTGGTAGTTAAAGACACTTGTCTTTCATATTTTTGTTAAAAAATAAAATAAAATCATATTCTGACTACGCCTACCGTTTCTACCGAGTGAAAATCGTTGGCTGAGACAAAAGACACGAAGAAGAAGAAGAAGAAGAAGGATCAGCTCAGCTGCCATGGCAGCAGTTGCCATGGTTACTCCTTCGCCATTTCTCGGCCATTTCCCTCCTCACCTCCTTGTAAGCCTCTTCACTCTCTCTCTCTCTCTCTCTAATTGACTCTAGAGGGATCTGCCTCCTTTATATTAAGAAGAGTACTTCGGACAAATGACACATCAATATTTCAATTAATCATCAGTTATAAATTATAATGAATTATTGCGATAAACTTCTTTTAACTAATACATATCGGCCATGTCTGTCTAGAATTATTGATTAAGAAGAGGAGAGGTACTGATACTCCCATCGATTTGATCATGAGCTCACATGTATGCATATAATGTCGTTGTTGTCCTGTATGTATGTGTATATTTTTTGCTTATATGCGGAACTCATAATAATTTTGTTATTCTTTCCATTTCACATGTATTTTATTCTCAAGTTTCCAACAATTTCAATATATCTCGAAATTTAGTTGTATTTTGTTTATTATTGAAGTGACTAATCCTATATCATCTGTTAGTCATGTCTATCTAGAAATCGCTTATTTCTTTTTAAGATTGACCATTTGTGGATTGAATTTTTATGAGCTAGTCATTTTATTATTGAATTTTTGAATTTTCCACTATGTTATTGCGACAGTTAATCACTCATTTCTAACAATTTATAATATTTTTAGGTTAAGACCGACTACTTTTAGATTGAATTTTGATGAAATTTTGTGGAGATAATCCACTCAACCTAAAAATATTATAAATTGTAAATAAGCATCTTTTATTAAGCACAGAGTTTGAGTATGCCACAATTTCAATATATATATTAATGCTGAGTAAGAATTTGTGGTCTATTGTCTATACCTAAAATTTCTATTATAATCTCGGCTGTTTTTTATACTTCTCTTTTTTCCCCAAAACTGTCGCAATAATATGGTGAAAAAAGGGTTTGGACCTAAAATCTCTAGATGGAAGATAAAGATCTCAAACTGATGAACAAAGTAATATTTGCAAATTATTCTAGAAAACCTTTTTCAATATCGAGCATGCATCAAGTGTGCCATCATTGCCAGTATATCTATATAATATATATGTATGTATATCCATATATGTCCATGCTAATGGTGGCATGGTTGCAAATTTGCTCCAATTTACTCCTCCTATGACACATGCGTCATACGCTCCATATCTTGTGCTTGCGACATTCCGCGTTTTTATTTTATAGTCAACTAGGATGTATTTACAAACTTTTATGGTGCATTCAACATTTGATAGTTCTGATAAACGAAATAAGTAATTTGCTGTTTTGTACTAATTACAAGCATGGTTGTTTGATTCTCCAATTATAGGCAAATTCTTCATGTAGACAATGTATCCAGATTTCGGTCCGTACATCTAAAATCAGGTCACTCTTCTGGGAACCTAAGAAAGTCGTGGAGCAACCTCAATTGGATATTTCAATTGGGAATTTCATTTCGATTGAATTACATTCAAAGGTGTTTCCTTCTGTTGGTCAAAAGTGGTGGCTATTTAGGGTTTGTTTGATAAAAAAAAGCTTGGAAAATGATTGAAAACATACTAATTTTTATGAGATTGTTCACCATCTTTCTTGTTCATATCTTCCATTGAAAGATTTTCTTACCCACCACACATTTGTTCCATGGAAACACAAAAAAGTAATAGATTTCACTAAATCAATTGTCTCTTTTTCCAACTTCTCATAAATTTAGTAGTGTTTTCAATCGTTTTCCAGGTTTATATATCAAACAGACCATTGTATGATTAAGTTTGTTTGTCTAGTACTTCCTTCCTACCTAATACCCTTCTATATTTATGTTAGGGAGACCCAACTAACCCAGATAAAGCTAAGAAAATATCGGTTTCCGTGGTTTCCTCAATCTCAGAGGTTTCGTCATATGACTGGGATGCATGCAGCCTTGATGCAACAGGTTCTGAGCATTTTAATCCATTTCTAACCCATGGTTTTCTTTCAAGCTTAGAGGAGTCTGGCTCCGCAGTGAAGGTTAGCAATTGCCTCTTCGGAAGTATTTCCTCTTTAAATTTTAAATATAATCAAATTGCTGCACAAGCATCACATGAATACGGTATTGTTTTAGTTTGTTCGGTAGAGGATTGGAGGTGTTCGTTTTGCATTTTTCTAATCCTTCCTCGTTGTATCTATTATGTGCATAAAATCATTTTCAAGGAATTGAAAGTTTTTCAGTACATCCTCGGTAAAGCTTTTTTTACATTTAATCTATCATTCAAGACGAAACTACCTTTATTTTTAATCAATGCAACATTTGATGACTCCATAGATGATTAGATTCTATATCCTTTCTACACATGTAACTTATAGATCCCTCTCACAAACAGGGGAAGGAGTAATGGAAGTAAATTCTTTTCGAGAGATACTTACAGGACCTTCGTTAGAGAAGTTCTCATTATCAATTAGATAACCTTCTTCAAATCTCGCTTGCTGTGAAGTTTGGCTTGATAGTGGTATTACCTCAGATGATAAACTTTTGGACATTAGAATAATTGAAATTGCTGGAGATTTCTATGGGCATTGGTACCAAAAAACTTAGGAACGGTCTCTCTATTCACCGTTATATTTTCTTGTATAATTTAACGGAATTTCAAATTTTTTTGTCTTCTAACATGGGTCGAATTTTTGGTGTGGCTTCTAACTCTAGTTCAGATAAAAGAAAGCCCCTTTCTTCAGACGAAGATTTTATTGAATATGAGAATGATGGTTTTGAGCCTGTTATGTCAACAAAGAGCAAAAATAAAATAAAATAAAATAAAATAAATAAAAAGAACAAGAACAGAAAGTTTGTTGAACTTCCCCAGGAAGAATATCAGAGGCAAAGATGGTCATCCATATACCCACCTGTTTTATGTAACCACCTTTAGGTTCTCATTACAAAAATAATAATAATAAATAAATAAAAAATATAAATTCCTTTTGAACATTTAACTTCTGGTTTTCACACACTGAGAAAATGGATAAAAGGGGAAAAAGAAGCTTACGAATTAGTGGGTCCTTTTTTTTTCCCCCACATGAGAAGTACATAATATGGTCATGTAGGTTCATGCATGCTCAAAGTAATATAATGAAGCTTACTACAGCCTTCTTCCCTGGCAATTGTTCTCTCTCTCTCTCTCTCTCTCTCTCTCTCTCTCTCTCTCTCTCTCTACATGAACCACTAGTTAGTTGTAATAATAGATCCTTATTTTCTTATTTGTTGCATTTGCAGTATCTTTTGACAAGTGATGTGATTACCACAATATTCTGTCAAAATGTAATCTTTCTTAGTGGTAGATTTTTGGGTACTCATTGACAAGTTTTTGGAATTAATAAGCTCTCTCTTTTGGGAAATTATTCATGATGTGTTGTTATGTGGAAACATTCTGAGAAAGCAATCATTATACGGTCTTTGATGTCATAGATGATACATTGGTACTTATACATTTGACCATATGACTAACATAATTGACCACCCCGTGTGTAATGCTTTTTAAGGAAACGGGATGGATACCACGCCACATAATTGCTCGAGATGAATGTGAAAATATTTTAGGTGTGGTTCCTCTCTATCTTAAAAGGTCTGCCATCCGAGATGTTGTTCACAGATTTTGACAACTCATGCGTTTATTAGCAGCTCATATGTTTTACCTTTTTATGATGACTTTGCAGTCATTCTTATGGCGAATACGTTTTCGATCATTCTTGGGCAGATGCCTACTACCATTATGGTTCAAGGTATTACCCAAAATTACAATCTTGCGTACCTTTCACCCCAGTAACTGGTCAAAGGATCTTAGTGCGTGATACCCCATACAAAGATCAAGTCTTTGACATTTTAGTCTCTGCAATGAAGGATTTGGCTGTCCAGGTATTGATTGGATCAATTTTTTTCCTTATAATATGTTTTTAAAATTGTGTCCTTATGCTAATCCACGTGCAAATATTCCAATTACTAGTAAATAGTCCCCCAGAATTTAAAATTCTGAATTTATTGAATTGCTACTATTTTACCGTTTGACAAAATGAGGTAAGCTTAGCTCACTTTTGAAGACTATTTTTTTTTCCATTTACTAATAATCCAAAAATTGATTGCCTGCTTAAACTGCCTTCCTAACAAATATTATATATTTGTCTTGACAGTTTCAGGTTTCGTCATTGCACATTACCTTCCCCTCTGGAAGAGAGTGGCAGGTATTGAAGGAGAAGGGTTTTCTCCAGAGGACGGGAATGCAGTACCACTGGAAAAACCGTAACTACAAAAGGTGTCTGATATGTGATATTCATTGATCACTACACGCGCACGCAAAAATTTAAGTCTTGTCTCCAAATGTTTTTGAGGAAATCTCTAGGCCTTAATAGCGGGCCTAGAGAGAATTATCATAACAATAAAGGCAAACAAAGTACAATTTTACAACAGTTAGCATCGATAATGAAAACAAATGCAACGTAAATGCAGAGTCAAGATTACTATAACATGACAGCAACAGGATGTTGTAATCAACAAATGACAACTAATATTTAAATATTCAACTCACAAAAGCAAATAACAATGATAACATTCAGATATTTGAACATGTTGGCATGTTTTTTTTTCCCTCATTTCTTTTATTACATGACACAGGTTTGACGAGTTTGTGCTGGACATGAAGCAAAACAAAAGAAAAAATATTCGTCAAGATCGCAAGAAGGTTGGTCTGTTTCACATGCTTTAATTGCTGATTAACTAGAAAATAAAGTATAGAACTTGAAGACTACATAACGTAATTAAATCAACCCTTGATGGTCGTCATTACTCACAAATTGGCTGATACTTGTATCTTGAATTTGGCAGTCATTACTAGTTGCTACCAGCATAAACTTCTTGTTAGATTAGACTTGTACCTTAAAAACAGCTCTCTCTCTCTCTCTATATATATATATATCTATCTTTCTATCTCTCTCTCAACGCATCACATTATGTATGTGTAATATGATTTGTCCCAAAAGCAAATCCCAGGTACTTTAATATGTGAACCCTAGGTTATATGATGCTATTGTTTATAGTTTTTAGGGATATGAAACTTGCATTCCTTATTCCAGCCATGAATTACTATTATACATTACATGGAAGTTCTTTAACTATCATGAGCCACATATAGCTCGTACTAATATAAGATTTATAAAAAAGAGATTGCTATTTCTGAATGACTTTGCTTCTCCAGATTGCTGCTCAAAACTTGACCATGAAACGACTACGAGGATATGAAATAAAGGTACATGCTACTTATATGTGCATTTTGTTTTATCCTTCTGATAAGCTTGTTTTTGTTTATCATTTCGTTCCCGTATATGTGAATTGTTAACCAAGCATTATCCATCCCATTTTTATCTATTGCTCAATTAAATGTTGTATTCATGGTTTGCTAAGAATTAACTTGTACTTATGATTCTTGGTTCAACATGTTTCATCGCTTTTCCTCTTTTGGAAAAAAAAAGTTCTTCTATGCTAGCTTATTAATGTTGGTAGCTCAATTAGACAGAAACAGGGATCAGACATACAGTATAACATATGAAGAGATGATGTCACACTTTGGGGTCTGTTTATTAGTTTATTTTCTTTCTTTTCTTTTCTCATAAAAAAGAAAGGTTTAGGTCTTCTGTTACAAGTGAAAGATGGCAAGGTGGGTTGGTGCAGTGTTCTGAAAATCCCTGCCCAGAACTGCCTAGGCGGTTACCTACTGCTTTGCCTGGCTAGATGGCCACCTAGGCGGGCGGAATGGCGACTGACCGGGATTCGTGGAGTTTTTGACTTCTTTTAGTTTCGATTTATTTCTTATGTTTGAATTATGATAAATGTCCGTTTAATGAACTATTATAGATTTTCCATGGTATTATATTTTAAAAAATAAATAATTAATTAATTGACCTCCTAGCCCTACTGCCTAGGCATTCTAGACACCGGCCACGTCCTCCTACCTCCCGCATTCACCTAGCACTTTTAGGACATTGGATTGGTGAGACTTGAGGTGCACCAGTTCAAGTGGGCGCTTCTTTGAGAACATGATTAGGAGTGCATAAATAGCCCCTAATTGTCGAATGGATGATATATTTATATCCATCTAAAGCTTCCCGGTATAATCAAAAGCAGCCTCCTCCAAGTTCCCCTTCCTCCATATTCAAGTGCAATGTTTACACCTTCATATTTTTTTATAAACATATTTTTTGTTTGCTTAGCTTTATGTAAGTTCATTATTCCATCCTTCTGAACTTGGGAAAATGTTGAGAAGTTCTTAATTATGTTTTTATGCTCTGTTTTGGCAGGCTAGTCACTGGGATACCTTCTATAAGTTCTACAGGAACACCACTGATAACAAGTTCGGTGAAGATGATTGAGCCCTTATTTATTGAGTTAGCTTCCTCTTGTTTGCTGTATTTCTTAACAGCAATGCTAAAAATTCTTGGTTCGTTTATCTCTAGGTGGGGTACTGCTTATCTAACAAGGGATTTCTTTCACAATATGGGTTCAAAGATGGGTGATCGGGTACTCCTTGTTGTTGCTGAAGAAGGGGATGAGCTTGTCGCTGGAGCTCTTAATCTTATAGGAGGAGATACTATATTTGGGAGATTATGGGGATGCCGACCAGGAGCATACTATCCATGTTTGCATTTTGAAGCTTGCTATTACCAGGTTTCCATTTGAATATTTTGTTTCATCAGTAGAGGTGGAATTTTGGGTTGACGGCTCACAATAATAATCACATAAATACTGCACTATTAGCTGGTTCAGTTGTGTTTGAGGCCCCAAGGAAAAATAATTTTCTTTTAGCATTCATTTAAATTGAAGATCAGGGCACATTCGTTACACGTTTTCCAAGGAATAACTGGAAAATTGCCTTAGTAGCTATAATGAAGGTGTGTTTGATTGCAATCATGGAGTTAGGGTAGGAAACAATTCCAGGCCAGGTATTTGGTTTCTAAGGAAAATAATTCCAAGGAAATGGCATTTAAGGGTACTTTTCTTGTCTTTATTTTCTAGGTGGAAAAGATGTGTACTTTTTCCATGTATTGAAGCTGTTGAGACTATCAATCCCACATTGGAAGAGTGGATAATCATAATTCAATATATAAGATCTAAGGGCTACTCCACCTATTGCCAATTGGTTTTAGGTTGGAGGCTCCGAAATTTAACATGGTATCAGAGGAATAGATCCCCGCTGTTCGGGCTCACCGTTCAAAGAAACGGCCATCGCGGGCTCCACGTCACCCAATCAATTCACGTGTTGGGCTCAAAAATTACACCACACGTGAGGGTTGCCAATTGGTTTTAGGTTGGATGCTCCAAAATCTAACATAAGCTATAATTTCAAAATTTTTGGTGGTTGATTAACTCAACTTAGAATGGAATAGTTAGAAAATCAATCACCATCAAAAGGTGGGAGAAATACACATTTCCTACTTTTACCAGTTTTTTTGTGGAAAACTTTGGCAATCAAACCACAGGCTAATAATCAGCCAATTTTAAAACCTTAATTGCATGATCAAGTTGATAGTTCTCTTGATTTTGTGCATCTCATATCCCACTTTGGGTGTCTAAAATGAGTCACCAACAGAAAATTCATTGTACTTCCTTCTTAAAAGTTGAAATTTATTTCTACTCCCAACTTACCGAAGGGCAAAAGTGTCAATAGCACAAGTCACTTTCTCATTGTTTTCTAAACTTCTAAAAGATAGCTCTAAAGGTCTGATCTGTCTAATAAAACGCCTTTCGAATTAGCTTGTTGATAAAGGAGTAAGTGTTCATTTGAAGCTTTTATTTTTGTAGATACACCTTAACCAGTTAACCTTGCCCACTGGGTAAAAGGGGTTCACCGGTATAGGTACCTCAGCTAACAATACTGTAGGCCAACAACCGGGAAGAGCAGAGAGGGACTCAGTATGGAGGATGGAGCACAGGGACTGTTGGACCACACGATGGGTCCAACTTCTCTGTGGATAGAGACAACCACCCAACGGATTGGAATGTAAGGTTATATATACAAGCCTTAACTTGTCGTTAAGGACATTCAACAACCTACATCTCCTACACTGATTGTAGAACATCCTCAGCTTACCTACCCTTAGGACTTGTCGTTTGCTCTCTCTGTGTCTTCCTAGCACTTGTGTCCTCTCTTCACCGTCTCTCGAGCCCTCCGATTGTTTTACTTCATTGTGATATGTCATTACTTGATTGTAATTTAATATTGTATTTTTCCAATATATTTGGGTTACACCTCTCTCTCTATTACCACCCCATTAACCCTTCTACAATTTTAATGTCACAGGCGATAGAAGCAGCCATAGAACTTAATCTCAACAAAGTAGAGGCAGGAGCTCAGGGTGAGCATAAAGTTGATCGAGGTTATCTTCCTGAGATGACTTACAGCTGTCATTATATTTTGGATGAAGGTTTCAGGAACGTCATACAGGACTTCTTGGTTCGAGAAACACAACAGGTGATTATATTTCTACTATACAACTTCAATAGAAAGCCCTTTCAGAGAAAATTATGACTTCTAAGGCATGTGAGTGGTCTCTTCTCTTTTTTTTTTTTGGAAATAATTTTTACAACTTCGAAGTTTCCGTTTGATAACAAGATAAAATGATAGGAAAAACAATGAATTTGTGTGAGAAGTTACAAAATAAGTTGAGGAATGTGGTGAAATGTTCGCTACTTTTTTGCTTTTTCCATGGAAATTTGGACGTTGAAGAAATTTCTTTGCACAAAAAATAAATTAGGATGGAGGAGCTCTATTGATAAAAATGAGCATGATATGGAGAGCATCTTGCCATATCACTCGACTTATTTTCCATATTCTCACACAAATGACTTGCTTTTCCTATCATTTTCCGTCTTGTTATCAAACAGAGCCTAATAAGATTTTTTTTTTCCCCTCACTTGCGTCTTTCTTTAACTAATTCACCTTAGTGAAGTATCTGTGATAACTGACAAGTCAGACAAATATACTTAAAGATAAGAATTGGCCTATGCTGAAGGATTGTAACTTCTTTTACTAATATTACTATAAACTGATCAAGCCTAGGGTCAATACCGTATTCTATTAATCAACAGGTTTTGGTTTCTTTATGTTGTTGACCTCATTACGTAAATCTTTTGTCATCACCAATCTCCAATACATGAATCAAGGAATCTCAATTGAGTTCCCCTCTTTTTTGATACTGGATGTAGTTCTATATGCTCATAGGGTCATTTTTTCAGTTTATCTTAGTCTGGCTGATATTACAGTGCGCTTGTTTCATTTAACACCGTTCCATGAGTTTACGTAATGTTATATAAATTTGCCTGGTATTAGACAAAGGCAGATCCGTGGTCAGCACCCTTCTCTGACCTTAAATGGACTCCTCATCTCTCCTTCGTTAAAATAATAGACAACATTAGACCACTGCAAAGCAGATATTACTTGCACTTTTATCACTTCTTAGCTTCATGTCCAACTCATCCGTTTGTAGTTTGTACAAGTTACTTATGCTTTAATTTTAACCTAGATCCTACTTATTATGGTCCTGTAGTAAAATCGTGAGATGTCAAATTTATGTAACTTAGTCTATTCAAATCCTTTGTTTTTACAGATTAAGCTTGTCATGAAACTAATGCAAGATTCTAGTCCTTTTAAGGAGGGGATACATTGAAGCCCCAAAGCCGATATCTCCGACATTGAGCTTGCACTTTATACAGTATCTGCCGAAACAATATGCTGCATAAGGAACAGCCTCCGGTGAAATCTTACATAACGTAAACTGGAATGCTGGTTCCTCGCAGGGAAAATTATTGGACTGTAAATACAAGTAACTTATTCCTTAAGAGGGGGTTAGAATTATCATATTTGATAGAAACCTATCTTAAGATTCTGTAAATAATTGTAATGGCAGTGTTTTGACAGATTTCATCATCAATCTCTTAATGACTATCTAGATTTTCTCTCGATAATCCCTGTTTAGAAAAATGGCTAAATTTTTGTTTACCTCTTTCGCATATTTTTTTTTCTTTTCTTAATTTCTGTGTCTCTATACTCTGTGAAGGTCTGAACTTTTTCTCACTTTGGTATGTATTAAAAAGTATCCAAGTTTCTCCCAGTATTCCCAACATTGCCTGGTGTGAAATGCCTTGGCGCAGGTGGCAATTTGCACTCCAAGAGGGCAGGTTAAATGTTCCCACACACTGCACTGTATGCGTTTGAAAGAGGCACTCATGGCAGGACAGCCAGTTCCCCAAGCAGGTACGAGTATTGGAAACCCTTGTGGCAAAGACCCAAAAAAAGAGAGCACCCGCAACAATTGGCTGTTTCCACAATGTCGATTTAGTACAATCTCTCCCACACATGCCACAATTTGATTATACAAACTAATTTAAAATAGATGTACAGTAATAAATCTCGGTGAATAGGAGGAAATATATAAAATTCTGCCCCATAATATGGGATGGGTAAAAATATATTTAATTTCTAACAAAATTCAAAAGAAATACACCCGTAGCATCCAACAGAATTGGAAACAAACAGAAAAAGATAGAAAAAAAATTTCGATGTGCCAATCAATAATGGTACACCTCAAATCCAGTAATTGCAAACACAATGTCGAAAGCGCCAAAAAAAGAAAAGAATATATTGCAATGATTATCTACATAGACACGTATTTCAATTCTACAAAAGCTACTACTGTAACACAATTGAGCGGGAGTGCTCAATATAAAGAGCCGGAACAAAATGCCCAACCCCACCAAGAATGCGAATTAGACCCGTCTTGAAATATATCTTTCTAAAAACTAGAACCTATAACCAGAGGAGCCAGACCCCGGTGGTGCAGGTGGCAATCTGTTGGGGGTGCTGCGTCGGCCGGTGGAGCTGGATCTTGTTGAGGTATCACCATTTTCAGAAGGGTCACTGCTTCGACGACTGTGACCGTTGTTTGACCCATACCTGGATTTGTTGCTGCTGTAGTATGAGTCTGTGGGGCCGTTTGCTGCAGAATCAAAAGCTGATCTCCAGTCATCACCTGGTGAGGCCCCAGGGGTTCTTGGGCTGCTTTCTGTGAGAGTGAAAATATGAAATTAATTACAACGTTCACATTAAAAAGCAAGAGAATCAAATAAAAGGTTTTGATGTGTGCAGGGGGTTATCACATATGTGCACGAGAGACACTCCGGGCACAACCCGTGTACTTCTGCATAAATTATCAGTTTAACTCCATTTACAATCAGTAAAAGAGCAATTTTTAAGATAGATATTTATAACCGTTAGATGCGCATTGTGTTAGCTTGGTGTGGGGTCCTCACACGAGGACCCATATAAGATACTAGGTCATAACCTGTGCCAAATGCACTATGAACCATTCAAAAAGCATCTTAAATCTCAGCCACACAATTCTTTATCCCTTGTACATTTTTAAGATTCAAAAACCATTCCCCTTATTATAAAGAAGTGTATTTCTTCTTTATATATGAAATCATGGCAGATTTCAACAGCTTGTTGAGGCTCCGTTGTATGTTTAATTTCCGATTTTACTCTTGCAATGTTCTTTCTCACAAAATATATATCATGTATATATGTGTGTGTGTATATGTATGTGATTGCAACATGGTTCAAACCCTTACTACTAAGAAAGTTGAACACAATTATTACCAACACGACACTTATCATTTATGTTAAATATTTTCTTGAAATTAAATCATGAGTTGCACATGCATTAATGCATATGTATATATAAAATAGATACCAATGGGAGAGCAGAAATCCAAGAAAAGGAGGAGGAGGACAAGCCATTTATGATTTACCTGCTGTGCTGCCATTAGACATGCTAGCGGCTGCAGCTGCTCGATTATCATGAATGCTGAGTACGCGAGTGAGCTTTGAAAGAATAGAGGATTGTTTCTGATAGCGCTCTCTCTTGCGCTTGACATTCTGGTCCTCCATCAGCAGTTCTTCAATCCTTGCCGTGCTTTGTGAACTATTGATTGATCGCACAAAATAAAATCATGGTGTTCAAGAATTGCAGAAAAGATAAAAGAACATATAGAACATAAGAATACTCTCTCCGTCACAAAATTCTCAGTTTCAAAGTTGAAACGTTTTTATTTTTCTTTTGATAAGAAACGAACAAAGTCGAAACATTTTAAATCGCATTTTTTTGAACTTCTATAAATAATCCCTCCATAGACTAATAAGAATCTACATAGATGCTTGAAAATAGACAAGTTCAGCAAATGATATAAGGATTTATTAGATGTTGCTTGGTGCTAATGTGTAGCACAGAGTTCATCCTTTTATCCAACTTAAGGGGAGATCATTCTGGGATTCCAATGAAAATGGGAAAAAAAAAAAAATAAAGGCTTAATCAATTTGAACCATGGAAATTGATTCCTCATAATAAAAATGCAATACAAAATATGGGAAAATGAAAATTTAGGCATTTTCAATTGAAAAGGACTGTAATCAAACACCCCATTAAATCCTTTTTTCCACTCCTTTTCAGCCAAACAACCCGAAGGAAATAAGCAATGTACACAAACTTGTTATAACTACTCAAAGTATGTGTGTACGTCCGGTGATTCTCAATGCAAGTTGTTAACCGAAACGAACACAACACAAAATTTACCTTTATCTGTCTTACATATATGTTTATAATTGAGCAACACAAATCCAACTATAAATGAACCTAACAAAGTCTAGACAATCACAAGGAAATAATTAATGATGCTAACCTGACTGAGCTGTACAACTTAATAAGCATGTCTTCTTTAGCTTTCTCTACTTGGCAAAGTACAACTGCCTGCGCAAACAACAGAAGCAATAAGGTTGTGGAAAGGCTTTTGAAAAAAACCACTGCATTGAATGCGCACGCGCGGGCGCGCGCATGTGTGTGTGTGTGTGTGAGAGAGAGAGAGCAAATGACCGACTTTTGGGACATTGGCAGCAAGACTGTTGAGAACAGCTTCCACATAACCGCGTACTTCTTGAGACATCCATCGAAGTTCTTCTTCTGGATCTGCAGGTCTTCTGGTCATTGTATCCTATAATGCACAAGGAGATAAACAGCTCAGGAGATGTTAACAAGTAGTCAAGGCAATTAAACATGGTAAGAAAAGACTAATAAGAAAGGGAATTTTTTCGTTTATCTTTTATCTGAACTCTGAATCATTTAGTTTAAAATTCAACATTCACCATTAAGAGGCAACCCCTCTTGAATGTTAAAGTGCTTAACTCTAATGAAAATAGTTCTGTTTTTGTCCTTGTTCTTTGTGTTATTGAAGTAACACATACAGACAAAATTATCCAAATGATGCATATTTAACATCCAAAACCAGATATCTCCACACAAATAGTATATATCCATAGGTTCATTTGTTACAGCATTTATTTTTTTGAAAAGGAAGGTCTAACCATCTTCCCTTGTTCACCTATTTAACAGCCCAAAGTCTAGTTGCACAAAGAATTTGGTTATTAAGAACATGCATAATGTAAAGTTACTACTCACAAGAGAACCATCGGAAAGACTTTGCCGCATGGTAGGACCAGATTCACCCTTCACTGGGCCTCCTTTTATACCGATTACATGTCTTAACTTATTTAACCACTCAACCTTATCAGCCATACTCTCAGCCTTCAATAGAACAGCACTATGAGCTGCAAAATGGATTTAACATTGTACTCAATAATTTAATAAGCAGAAAATGAATTGCACAAAATCCACAGTACCGTGATCTAGAGACGAATAATTTACCTTTCAGGACAGTCTTATACTGAATCCTGCTTGTTATCTTGAAAACAAGACCCGGTCCTTTACCTGCATCTGGCCCATTTGCCTTTTTATCCTTGGAACTTTTTGCTGGGGGCTCTTCTTCATCAGGAACTTCATCAACGATACATTCCTGACCCATTCATTCCCAGATTAGGAGATTAATTTGTTTAGTGTGTCTTCAACTATTTTTTTAGCACTAACCCTCAATTTTGATACAGGGTTAAATATTATTCACCTAAGTAAATAGTAAAATGGTAAAAATAGCCAACTCATCATTGAACCTTGCTCGCCGTCTTTTCTAAAATTGCATAATCAATGAATGCATTTATTTGTAATTATAACAGACCCTGTAATAGGTGAAAATACTTCTCACCATTTCAATATTTTACCCTGTACCAAACTGACCCCACACAATTATAATGCATGGGAAGATAATGCAAACGCAAGAGCAATTATAATACATGGATTCATGAATTACAATCTTCTCTATAGCAGTGGTGTTGAGGAAAATAAGACAAAAGTATTATAGAAACATTAAATAATGTGCCTGGATTATTATTTGAATTATTGTAACTCAATAAATTTTCTCATCTAATCTGAATTATCTGTTTGGTATGTCCAACCACCAAAACTTTCTCATCCAAGAGTATTCTAGCACATGTCAAAAAAAAAAAAAAACGAAACACAACGGAGCTGGTACAAAAAGCCTGACTTTAAATAAATCAACGTGGCTTTTTGCGCGTGCAATGTTTTCCTCAAGGAGCTTATTTATCTATGAGATGAACCAAAAGGTTCAACTTTAAAGGTCATAGTTCCATAAATAAAAAATATATAACATCCAGTGGACTATATATAAGCATGAGGCTATATAATTCCTCACGGATATTACTTTTATATTTAGAGAATCAAACAGCTCGATTTTCTGGAAGAGTCATTAAGCCATCATGTCATACAATTTAAGGATGTATAATTCCACAAATAATGTAAAAGTCATAGTTCCTGAAATACAACATATATAACAACTGTGCAAGTTTGTAACATCGGTGCATAATGAAGGGCGGGAGGCAGCATTCAGCAGCAATAAAATGTCGAGATCATACCAAGCACAGACAAGCTCATCTAGGGGCACAACAATCAATAATCTAGAGTAGGGTCAATTTTAGACCTCAAACATCTCTCTTAATAACTCCAGATATTTCTCTGCGATGTTGGTATAAAGTAAGAAAAATGTGGATCTCAAAAGCTCATGCAGTAAATGAGCTACATCATTTGCTTTTACAAATTTCAAATTAGTCGTATGGCATAGAAGTTAGATTAGTAAACACCTTTGAAGCTGCTCTACAACAAGAAATAAATAAATGCAAGCTCATTCCTATCTCAAAATATTAAAAAGATCTATACCTCCAAAGTGATGACACCTCGGAAATGGAGCTCTTCTTGTTTTTTTGTGTATCCAAGCTGCAAAGGGGGGGGTTGACATCAAAACATACCTCAATTGAAAAACAAATCCAAATATTTGAAAGCATTGATAAGAAGAAACAAACTATTTATAGTCTCCATTTTCTCATATAGTAAAAATAGGATGGTTTATAACGGATGTTGGGACTCTTGGAATTCTTATTACATGAATTAACAGAGATACCCAATCCAATATAAATTAAAAGATGCCTGCTTTTGTAGGCTTTTTGAGCCTCAGTATAAAAAGTGCGCTGTAAAGGTTGGCAGTGAATCCCAAGCATAAAATACATACATATACACGTCATAAGCATGAACATGTCCATACAAAATGAGTAGGAAAAAATTGGCAACGTTAGAAAACACACACACAAGGATCTTTTAAGTCCAGCCTACATGTGTGTCAAGGAATAACAACTGAGGTTAAGGCATCCTCAATCTTCACTTAATGGTGGATTAAAAGTAATACTCACCTTTCCAGTTTTCTCATTTAAAACAAACCATCGCCTACTCCATCCATTAGTTTTGGCACTTTTTTTCAATAAGAATCCTGCAGAAAGAAAACAAAATCAACAAGTAAACATAAGCTTCCCATTTATAATATTGGAAATCACTACTAGATGGATAGCTAGTCTTTTCAGTTTTTTCATGACGAGGTTTGTTTAAAATATTTTTGATAAAATGGGTGTATTAAGTGAAAGACGAAGTTTCAGATATGGTAAATATACTATGAAAGGCTAGTTCATTCTGCATCAAATTATTGAGCTTCAGAAGACTAATATCATCATTATGTCGGAATGACAATCTTTGAGAAACCTAACCTGCTGTTATCTCGCCCTCAGGCCCCGCAGTCTTGAGGGCAGGTTCTTGTGCATCCTTATCTTTCTCACCGGGTTTATCCTTCATGGTTTTTAAGCTCCCTCCGGTTGGGCCTCCTGTTTGAGGACTAGTTGCCTAAAATGGAACAAAGAAATAACCACAAGCAGATAGAGTTCAGGGAAATTCAGGAAAAAAAAATATCATTAAATTAATTGACAGTGAACACAACGAAACAAACACCTATATTGCAGATTAAAGAAAAGATTTTGTACCCTGTTCAGTATGGATTGCTCTGCATCAGCTCCCTTTTTAGAAGATCGCGTTTTCACCTCTTCCTCTCGCCTCTGTCTATCCATCCTGGGAAAATTATCACCAACTTTAACAGATGAGACAATCCAAGAAAATACCTAGCTATGCAAATATCAGGAAACCAAACCTAGCTACATCAGAAATACAAGCATCAGACAAGCACAACACTAAAGCGTAAACTGAATGGAAATAAAAAAGGAAGCTCCACAAAATATTTACTGCAACAAAAAAGATGGACAAGGGGGGGTGTTAACTGTTGACGAATCTACAGCTTGAATAATACCAGTAGTATCAAAGGAGACTAAGGCAGTTTATTAGGCCCTAAGAGATTCAAAAGCAATTCTTTGAAGTTTTTTTTCCTTCCATTTGCTAGGCAAGCGATGCAGCCAATGGAGAGGATCACCACTCTGACCAATAACACGTTAACTTTTCATTCTTTCGTGTTATTTTATATATCATAAATTGGCATCATTGGGAATGCAGAAGGCTGACGCTAATAACTACTTTTGAGTATGGGAATAGAGAGAGAGAGAGAGAGAGAGAGGATGAAGTGCTGCTGTGTAATGCCTCTCTTCACGTGTGTGTTGTCAGCCACATAACCTATCTAGTGCTGCTGTGTAAATCCAGATAGATCCTAAAGAGCATAACATATATAGTACATGCTTGGCATGACATTCAGGTGGATAGTAATAAAAGGGGAGGGCCGGGGAAGAAATTTGTCTCTAGCTATCACACTCAGGTTCTTTGTAGATTGAATAGATATTGTTTTAGGCTAATATGTAAAGATTGCCTTGTATAAGATTTCAGTGGAGCTACATTATCATTATCTGCTTTTATTTGCCAATATTTATTCACTATTCAATGTTTGTAAAACAACAAAACACAGTTATATGAACAATAAAATGGTAGTGCTACAACCATACAACATACAACACACATAAATGCATACACAGCTTTTAAATGGAAATGGCCAAACATAACTTAGCACGCCCACGGTCCCAAATTAAGAGTATCACTTGTATGAATAATAGATGGAATTACTATAAGTTAAACGATAATCAAATATAATGTAGTAAGTAGTAAGTAGTAACTAATGATCCTTCCACAGCAAACCCAATTCAAAAGCTAAGTCTATCAAAAGAGATCCATTCGAAATTTTAGCAGGTGCAAAAGAATGCTTATTAGATTGTACGAGATTAACAAGATCGTCAACCTATTATTAAAATTGTGCCTACCTTCTCTGTACCAAACGGATGAAATGTTGTGGGGGAACAAATGCACGCTCCATGTCAACAAGAGCAACTACCATGTTTTTCGCTTCATTCTTGAACCCCTCCAGGGCAGCACTTGCAATGGCCACAACCTAGTACATCATACAACATAAAAATATCTCATAACGAAGCATGAACTATGAAGCACATCACTATCCTTATATTAAAGCTGCAAGTTACAATTACCTCTCTCTTAAAAGGAGGATATCTTCCCAGTCCAGGTGTAGCATTTGCAGATGCAGAAACAATATCGACAAGTACACGGTGAACCTATTTTGGTTATTCCATCTGACTAGTTAATAGCATAGAAGAAAAAGATATAGCAAAAGACATAGTAAAGGAACATTGAAATAAATGTACTAATAAGGTTTACCTCCTCAACACAAAGACGTGAAGGTTCTTTTGCCAGCTCTAAAACACCCTTTATTAAAGACCTCAACCCTTTCTCTGGAGAGATAAGATATGGTTGATATCCATCAGCTTCTAGCACAATCTGACACCAACTTAAAAGGGTCATCATAAGAGCAAAGAAGAAGAAACAGCAAAAGTTCAGGCATAAATGGAGAAACATACTCTCTTGACATTGTTTATGTCAAAATGTCTGTCTAAGGGGAGCTGCTTAATCCTGTTTGGGAAATTGCCCTCAAAACTTGCAACAACTTTCCAGCCACTGCCCTGCAATGTATATAAAGTAGCAGCTAAGAAAAGGCAGCATAGTAAGATTCAACTTTTCAATCATAAGATACCGAACACAAGAAACAGTTGACGCTTGAAATTTTTGAGTACCCTTGTGAATTATGGCCTTGTGATTCTCAGAATTGTTGCTATTTTTCAATATATACATGGGAAATACCAGTGGCTCCTACCAAATCAAATAACCAAGTTCTGGTACATTATGGCTTGAAGTTTGAAAACACGTCATTGCTTCGAGGAAGCCATTTTTGCTATGGCAGTTGCACTAGCCTATACAACTAAATCTTTCGATATATACTCACAAGGATTCCTCTTTCAAACAGAATGAGATGAAAAAATAGTGTCCATTTTTTTTAAACACCTGAATAACTATATACACATGCCTGAATCGGGCTTTTACTTTTAACTTCTCACCTCACCAGATGTAATATGTTGGAGAAATTTATCCTCAAATTCACGGCAAAGCTCCAAAGCCAAAGCTCTTGTACCTTCAGAACTACTAACCATTTGTTCACCAAGCCGTACTAATTCATCCTGTACCACTTGAGACTTACCCTGAAGCCTGCACAGTAGTTGTAAAGAAGAAATAAATTCAACGAGGTACTTAAAGCTCGAGTATACCAAGGAAAAACAAATAATATTTCACCTACATTCATCTACTTAGGAAGCTTATGTCAAACTATTTGAATAAGTAAGAGTTTATTGAGAAAAAAAAAATCCTTGAAACGTAAAATGGGCAGAATGAAAGGTCTAATAACTGCACTAGAAAATCAATGGTAGTATATGATCATCTCAATAAGATCGTTCACAATTGTTGCCTCTTGATGAGTTATGGGCTCATGCTGCGCTAAACATTGTTGCATAAATCAACAATGTAACCTCGAAAATAAAGGAAGAATGTTAAGGTTGATGTTAATTCATGCCCATATGTCCTCAGCTTTGTGGACTATATAAATTCAATGTGGAGACACATAGACACTACAATTCTGACCAGGCTAAATACGGCTAGTTGAGAAAGAAGCATTTGATAATAGAAATAAATTAACTATTGCTTTGTTTTGACAATGAGGGCATACAATGCAACAGAACATTAAATGTTTTAAAGCAACTCCTTTGCATATCAACAAGAAATTTTTTTTACTAATAAACACAAAATCTCACAATGTCAACACAAACTAGAAGCAAGATACCATATCAAGCAGCAGTTGGAAAAGTAACTATACCCTGAGAGGAGATTTGGGAGCCTGACTTTCATACGGTTACGAATCTGGTGAGCAAGGGTCTCCACCAAAGCTAATCTGCCAAGTTTGCTTTGTGGGGCTCCAGTTAATATCGATTTTAGACTCTCACTCTCAGCTTTCCAAGCAGTTTCTAAGGAGTTATCGGATCCAACACTTCCAGACTGTGCAGAAGCTATAGAAACAGACTGACCAATCAACGCAACCCAAGGAATATCTGATGTACTTCGTGGTCCTTGATTCAACAGAAGGGCCTGAACAGCTGCAAGGACTTTCGGGTCTGAAGATGCTTGATCTATTTTACTAATGATACCAACTGTTCTGGTACCTGGAATGAAAAGACAAATAGTATTCATTAGCACTAGAAAACAGCACGAGTACAAAACACGAATTTATAGGACATTGTTTTTTTGCAACCACAAATCAAGACTATTGAAAGGAAACCCACATTCCCCATCATATTCTTTTGCGAGTCTAAGGGCCTTCGATGAGGAAATTTCGGGTGCCTGGGCTGCTGATATAACAACTAGCAATATCGCATCATTGTGCTCAGCATACTGGCTCTGCAAGAAAGAATAGACTAGTTAATCTCCTTCTCAGGTACGAATTTGGAAAAACAAAACTGCATCAACGCAATTATCCAACAAGAATAAGCCATGCGATTTTTGTGGAAAAATAAGACTTGAAACTAAAGAGAATCTGTTTAGCAGCAACT
Organism: Lonicera japonica; assembly: GCA_021464415.1. NCBI lineage: Eukaryota > Viridiplantae > Streptophyta > Magnoliopsida > Dipsacales > Caprifoliaceae > Lonicera > Lonicera japonica. Next base: position 38,343,413 of record CM038471.1, read on the forward strand.
TACCAATGAATCATCAAGATTTCCTTTATCTACTCCGGGCAAATCAACCAATTTCAAAGGAGGAGCTACATTCCAAAAAGTAGATAAATAAATCAAAGGAAGAAAGGAGTTGTACCAAATAAACTAACACATATGACATAAAAATGGCTACAGCAACAAAAGTTAGAATCCAAGCAAGTTGAAGGGAATTTGATCAGTTCAGTGAAGCCTTGTCATGTCCACAAGAATATCCTTATCTTTTCACAACCAAACTCTAACAACCAATTTAATAAAAAGGAACCTGTCCCTTTGGCAGTTGCCTCCACATAAATGTGTCTAACACCTTAGTCCCAAAATACCCAAGAACATAAAGATAATAAAGGAAAAATTGAACACTTTCTTCTGCCTTAAAGCAAAAAACTTTGTCTCATGCTGCACCATCCTATAAAATGTCCCCTTCTACTTCACACGTATATGTCGATCGCATAGTATACTTTAGTGGCACTCCAAGAAGCACAGATCTGGATACAGGATTCACATATAATACAATACTGACACGCCGACAAGGCTTTTTGAGAAAACATAGGATACGGAAACATTAAGGATACACTTATTTCATATATATTCTTATATATTTATATAGCAAAAATATTTAAATATCATACATCAAGCAATCAGTAAGAGAAAGCTCAAAATATATTATTAAAGATCGACCCATTCATCTATCTTAATGTTTTCAAGCCCCACTTTTGCTTTAATATAATCCTTAAGTCAATTTTGTGATCTATGCGTTTGCAAGTCTTGAAGAATATGGATTTGGTATCGGGAACTATGAATTTATCCTTTAAATTTAGGTACCTATTACCCAGTACATATTCAAGGGTATCCCTGAAGTATTGGTAATTAAATATTCATCCATTAATTATGGATAAATATATACGTATCCGAGAGTATCGATACGCCACCTTCTTTGAAGTATCTGTGCTTATTTTTTTTTGATAAGAAACAAGCTTATATTGATAGAAAAATCAAGTACAAGCAAAGGAAAACTGGAAGAGGATGAGGAATCCACTACCCAGCAAACCAAAAACAAAAATGATACAAAAAAAGCATCACTAGACACTAAAGAAAGCTGCCTCATGACAAAAACTAAAAACTGACTGACTATTCCATCTAATACAACCTAGTAGCATCACCAGATTGTGAACTTAGAAAATAAACTCTCAACCTATGATACAAAAGTATCTGTGCTTATTAGGTGGCACTTCTCCACTTGACCTAACCTACTTTCAAATTATCATCACTCAAGGCCTCCCTGTTGATTAACCAAATCTAAATAGCAGAATTGCTTGCTTTATTGAATCACTTGACCTTCAAGCTTGAACAAATCATGATTGTCTACCTACTTTCATAAAGGCTGCACAACCCCTGCACATAATTTGTCATATTTGGAATTCCATGTTCTTAGTCTTGGTCCTAGATTGCATTCCATGTACTCAATTCTAGTCCTCCATATTCTAGACTCTTGATTATTGAGCTGCTCTCCACACTTCTAATTTAGTTAATTAAAACACCATCTGCAGCTGATCTATCTTGATTAATTACATCTTATGAAGATTATAAGGAGGGAATAGGTAAGAACGGCGAAAGCAGACAAGAAGGTTACACAACGTTGTCACTTGCATAAGAAATAGAATGCTTAATCCACACTTACCTGTACTCGTGCGAAGCTTCAGATATATTTCATCACGAGTCTTGCTTGAAATTTTGCTAAGTCTATCTTGTAAAGAATGCCGAAGAGCACCTAAAATAGATCATAATGAAAAGAACAAGGACAATGTGAGTGGCCATAGGACCAATTTGGACATTTTTTCAATAGTAAATAATTATTTCTTTCATATAGAAACGTGATCTACAACTCAGTAAGAGGACTCACTAGCAGACACTGGTTGGGATTTACTGTCAATCTGTAGAATAATTGATTTGCTGCTTAAAGAACTATCCCTTTTTAAATCGATGCAAATTGGAGCACGGGTAGCACCACCTTCACCAGTAGGCTATCAAAATAGAGACAAGACAAAACAACAGGAAACATAATAAGCTTGCTTTGATTGGAAGATAATTACGTAAACATTAAACTCTAAAATGGAATGTAAAGGTTAACAAAGGGGGGTTTAGGACTCACCAGAGCAGGATGTCCAATTAGACTGTTCAACACAGCTGATTTACCCGCACCCTGATCAATTTGTCCAAAATTAGAAAACACTTAATATCACAGAGTCACTAGAAGAAGCATGTTCACAAGATGAGAAGCCAAAAGGCAAAGAGTGGTACACAATTTTAAAGGAATCAGAAAATTTATTCAATAAAATAAGATGAAGACATGAATTGAACAACAAGCTCTCTGCCCTCATTACATCAAAAGAGAACGTGAAAAACAAAAACAGTATCACAATCATTTTACGATTCCCACCCAAATAGCACAGATGAAAAAGAAACATACATTTCCCAAGTGCTTCAACAGAGATGCCCACAAGAAAGGCAAAAAGTAAATAGTAAACTGATGACCCTGCTGCCAGGATCATCACTCTCAATGAAAACATCCCAATTCAAATTTCAACCAAATTAAGTTCCACATTTTTTATCAAGACGATGGAATGTAATTTCAGATAGTCCCAAATCGAAAGAGAAATGCAATCTAAGTAATCATCCATCCAATCAGAGTGCATGACATTTGGTCATATCAAGAATAAGAATTCTGAAATTCCCCTATCATAATCTTTTTTAATTGAATATAAAAACTCGTAGAACAATCCGTATACGACTCAATGTTTCTACCCACCCTCACAGGAATTCTAAAAATGTATAAAGCCACTTCCACATTAACACTAAGGTGCCTTCTAATAACACCGTATCCAATAGATAGGTAACAGCATCCTTGAACAAGTGAAAAGGAGCAGGAATTATAGGTGTCAGCAAAATTAACTGTGCCCCAACAGTGCCACCAAATAAAAGAGCGTTGCTATGGAACCACATTCTCCAGAAGATTCACGTATCATTGCACAAGCTTTTACCATACTAGCGACAAAATTAAAGCAAAAATGACTTATATTGGATCAAACATTGAAAAGGAGCATTGAGAAAATAAAATTTGGAATCACAAATGATTAATCTCATCACTGGAGTTTCAAGATAATGCTTACGAAGGACTAAATCTGAAGCAGCAAACATCTAAGCGGCAGGTACATCATATTTTTCTCCTAATCAATAATAATATACTCAGTAGATTGGATCACAAACGAAGTGATCAATCCTATTAGTTCATCTAAAGGTACTACCTGCGCTGTTAGTGAACTGTGATCTGCATCAAGTACTTAAGCTTTAAGCCACCATTCTAAACTGGAATACATCCACATATAATCATATGTAACAAAAAAAAAACTACTATATTTAGCTCAGATTCACAGTCCACAATTAAATTCACTATCCAACTACACCACCACAACTAGATCCAAAGATCTAAGCACCAAATCCATACACCTACAAAAAAATAATCACCAAATTCAATCAAATCACAATGGACAGACTCGTAGACGAGCTACTTACAGTATTTCCAAGTGCAACAACGTTGAGAAACGTCGACGGCCGCTTCGAAGGTGGTGAATTTTCGTCAACATCTTCGTCGGCAAGTACGGCAGCTGCCTGCTTCATCGAATCGGAAAGATTAGCCAATTCTTCGATCGCCTCCATTGATATAACCTAAATCAGTTGCTCAGCAAAGACTAGATTCAGCGGAAATAGATCTAATCCAAATCGAGATCGAAAAAGAGGGAAAAACCCCGAGGATAAGAGATTAAGAGTTGGAATTGAGGTTTTGTAAAGAGAGAAAGTAGTGGATTTGGCTATAGAAGAGGAGATCCAGGGGGAATATGTGTGTATGTATAGAAATTAGGGTTTCCGGGGAAACGCCGGAAGGAGATTCAAAAGTTGAAATTTTGAAAATGGGGACAAACAAATGATGAACAGAAGTGGGTGCTGAGAAGGAACAAAAGAAATTAAAATCTCTCCCTCTCGTCTCTCTCTCTCTAGAATCCTTCAATACTCTCTCTCTAGACTGCCTATGGACTCTCTCTCTCTCCCTCTCTTCAAGTAATAAAAATTGGATTTTTGCTATTTAATACCTCTGTTTTTGGAATTCAAGTGTCCTTTTCTTTTGTTTATTTACTTTTTTTTCTGAAAATAAAGCAATAGTTTTTACGTGATAATATTTTTAGTAAAAAAAATAATGAATAATATTTTTTAAAAATAAAAATCTAGATATTATTATCACTTTAAAATAAGAATTTGTCTATCAATTGTATTTTAATATAAAAATTTTAATCGTATGCAAACTTAACTTTACACAAAATTATGATTTGTGCAAAGTTAACTTCGCAAATATTTTGCATGATGTTTTTATATTTTTTAATAATTATATTTTTATGTTTCATTCATAAAATTTTAAAATAACATCAAATAAACACAAATACATAGTAATGTTTTAGAAAATAAGAAGTGCAAACTTAATTTTGCATAATTTTAAAAAAAATATTATGTATATTTTATTAATAAATAGGTTTTAAATATATAATTTGTTAAAATTATTCTAAAGAACGGTCAATTAAACACTTATTTATAGTAATATATTAAAAAAATATAATGCAAATTTAATTTTGCATGATTTTATAAAAAATAAAATTTAAAAATTTATTACAAAGTTAACTTTGTATTCCTTTTAGGGTTGGTCAAATATGAGCAAATATTATTAGTTGGTTCTTTTGTAAAAAAAAAAATTTAATACAAACTCTATTTTTTAATGTTCTAATTTTTTTTTAACATATAAGTGAATGGATCCGGTGGTTCGAGGAGAAGGAGTTGAAAATTGAAATCAGGAGCTTTGGGTAAATCTTCGTACTTTTAATTATTTGAGTTTAAGCTTCCGTCTTTATTTATTTATTTTTGAAATGAAGAGTTTTAGCCTAAATTTTAATTCTTTTTAAGTGTGTTTCATTTCATTTCCTCTCTAAATTAGGATAATTTTAGAGATGTTATTATCAAAATAATAGTCCTTCGCCAAAGTAAGAACGTCATCTTAAATTTTTTTAAATAAGATGAAATTATTCTTTCAAATAATTGTTATTTTAATAATAATATCTCCCTGTATCATACTTTTTATTGTAAAAAATTGATACTTTTCAACCTTAAATTGATAATTGGCTTAAGTTTAGTACTTTTTTAGAAACATTGACTACAAGAGCCCTCTCTTAAATATCCTCTTTGATTTTTAAACTTGTTAAATGTATAACTAAATTAGCATTTGATTATCCAATTTTTAGTATTTAATTAGAGATGCTCTTACAACTTAGACAAAATGTGGGTACTTTTATTTTAAAAAATAAAAAATAAAAAAGTTTAGATCTCTCTTTAACTTCAAACTACAAACTTCTACGAGACTCGTACTTGAAATTATTCCAAAATTTAAGTGGGTACCTTCACAATTAAACTATCTCTAAAAATTAGTAAAATCATTTATAAGTCATGTGCAAATTAAAATGTCATAAAATAACATTAATTTCTTTGCCAAATCTCAATATTTATACTAAAAATTTAGGATTTCTGTTTTCTAGGAAAACAAAAATATTTGAATCAAATGAACACTTGGAGATCATTTGTCTATATTGCATCTTAAATGTTATTTCATTGCATATTTTTCCCTTTTTTGAGAGAAAAAAAAAACGACTTCACCCTTATGTTTTCGATTGCCACAAAAGAGATGTAAAACAATTGAAAGAAAATCATTTTTTTTCTTTTCACTGTGACTAATTGAACGCAATCTTAGTTGGACCATCATATCATTAATGCAAATATGAATTAATACAAAAGAAGGTGATGTGCAACCATATGCGTTGAGACAAAATGCCCATCTCTAAGAGATTCCAACCCTTTCCCTATAAATTAAAAAATTGATAGAGAGGAGCACTTCAATAATTAATTTTATTTTTTATGTTTGGGGAAAATTTTAGGAAAAAAAGAGCTCTCCTATTATTTATTTTTTATTAAACATTGGAAAAAAATAATGTCATTTCAAAATTAAATTATCACGATTTGCTTTGCAAGAATATTTGGAGACCCGTATCCATACTTTCAAATCTGGATAACTTGAGAGATTTATAATTTGCAAGGACTCCTCATATATGAAGAGAGAGGATAGGGAAGGGTTACGCCTATCAAATGGGATGAGCAAGTCTAAATCTCACCGGTTCGGCCCGTTAAATTAAAGATCTAGTTTTGATTGAGTTTGTGTAGGGCCGAATACGAACAAAATCTTGAGACATAATTAAATTTAGGCTGAGCTTGAACTTCAAGTGTTCAGCTCAATTTAGGCACAGCCCGCTTGTATTAAGTTACGCTTATGTGTAATCTATTATACTTATCATTGTTCTTAGGGTTTAAACAGCATCCCTTACGTACACCACTTTTAATTAGTCATTTAACATTGTATTAATTTTTTTTGAAGGATTTTACATGGTATTTTAGAATTTGGCAGTTGTTTTAGAATGTTTAAAACTTTCATATTATACAGTAGTGTATGAATGCTTATTAATTATTGTTCAGTACTTTGCAAATTTTTAAACCATACCTTATCAATCTTATATGGGCTCGCCCATAGTAAATTTTACTTTAGACTAAGCTTGAGCTTGAGCATCTTCAAAATAATTTGGTCTGAGCATGAAGAACACCAAACCCAACTCATGTAACCCAATTGACAAGCCTGGGAAGGGCTGGAGTGAGTTTTGTAAAATTTCTCCCCAAATTTAAATTTGGAGACAAGTATAGGATAGGATTGATCTCGCTCTTATTACTAAGAGTGATGCTAAGGGGGTGATTGACTACAGTTGTGACGAGGAAGAGTGTTTGAATGAGATTAGTACTTTCTTGCATGATATTCACAATCTCTCTCGTGGAAGTGAGGCATGCTTTGCTTTTTCTCCCTGTGATTGTAATAGAGTAGCGCATGGTATTGCAAGGTATGTGTCTTTTGGTAGAATTTCAGATAGCTAAGACTCCTTATTCCTAAATTAGTTGTCAGATCTTTTATCTACCGATCTAATTAATATTATTTAGTCATCTCGAGTTGAGCGACTGTTTTAAAAAAAAATAAAAAGTACTAAGTAGGGGTCAAGTTTGGGAATTGGATTGAATATATGTCAATACTAAATCAACATGATTAATTAATCTTGTCAATAATTTTAATTTTAACCCGACCAATTTATGAAAATATTAAAAATAAACCCAAGTAAACTTCATCACATCAAAATAGACATAATGAAATTACAGACAGTAAAACTAAAAATGTTTCAAAAAAAGTGTAGACATAGAAATAGTTTTAATTAAAATCATCAATCTACCTCATAAAACTCAATTCAAAAATCCATCCAATTAAACTTCATAACATCAAAATAGATAGAAGGAAAAGTAATTGTGTTTAGGTTTGGGACTTTCTTACTATAATAACATTTCTTAACCAAGTTGTTATGCAAGTTACATGAATTCGTGTTATAGTGGTTGACACATTTAATTTAAAAAGCTTATACAGATTATTACATTATTATTATTATCATCTACAGGTTGACCAATTTACGAATTAGATAATTTAAAATTACTTAATTCGTGAATAATTTAATTTGAGTGTTTGGTTGCAAAAATTAAATGATATATAATTAAACTCAAGTTAATATCTACGAAATTAAATAAGAAAACTAAAAGATATAGTTGAAATGACATAATTTATAACTATCATATAAGTTCACAAAGAAAAAATACACCACACAAATTTTTAAAAGTTTATAATTTGTTAATTCACAATGAAACAATTATAAATGAAATAATTTATGCAGCCAAACAAATTCTAAATGTATTAAGTGGGTTGACATGATTATAACACTACCTCATTTAAACTCAACTCCAACCCTCTAATTTTATGTTGGGTTTGAATCGTGTTACAAATTACTCCCATATCTCAACATTTAAGGGTCTCTTAAAGCTTCCCTAAAATAAGGGTTTATAGGCTTTATATATGTTAGTCAGACATTTACAATGGATTTTACACAATAATTACATACATTTTACTTTATGCTTTTACATTTCATTTGTGAACCTGAGTTTATCTTGAAGTCGACCACATATAATGTCATAATGTGAACTTCAATAAAAAAATTTAATAAATTTCTTAGTCATAATTTCGTGATTACAATAGATTATTTTATATATAAATATATATATATATATATTTAAATAACTAACTTTTTTTTAAGGTACATAAGAGAACCGAGGTCCGGAAAAACAAGAAAAAAAAAAACTAGACCAACAGGTTACAGATCTCTTGAGGTGCTTCATGGATCACCCTGAGTGCCCATTAAATTAAATGATGACCCATTTAAATTATTTTTTTTAATTACATTTAAAGTTTTAAATAAAAAAGATAGTTGGAGAGAAAAAAATTGATATAGCAATATAAAAAGTTGCAATTATTTTTTCAAAAAAGTTTTTGTATCACATTGTAAGTACAATTGTAGACGTGCTTATTGCTAGTGTAAAAATCTAGAATATATAATTAACCACTAAGTGAGTGCTGATTACTTTGGATAGGAATGTTGTGTGATCGATGAGCTAGACGTATAAGTGACGCATTAGTAATAGTATGCAACAAAAAATGAATAGAGAAATTACAGAGAATGTTCAACTGAGATATGATCTAGTCTACTTTGGTGAATGTGGGCTTAGAGAACTTTTATAAATGGCAATAGTAAAGAGCATAGCTTTGATTACAAAAAGATTATTACCCTAAGCTAGTCTAACTATAACAACTAATGTTCATAAAGTATCTCTCAAAACTATCTATCAATGTGAGGTAGGTCAAGAAGCTTGATCTAGTGAACTTAGCAAACTTGTTAAGAAAAGACAAAAGATGTTCTAAGTATATATGAATCGCTTGTGTAATCCTTTTACATCCCTTGTATTTAATGATAAAAATTTAATTGTTGTGAAGAATTAAACGTTATGTATATATAGTATGGGAGAAGTCAACTCTGTGGGACTAGAGTTGTTAGCTTCTAGTTACTCTTTTATCATGATAGTTATAGTGGTTTATTAAGCATGCAAATCAACTGATATTGCCAATCCTTTTATTTCGAAATATTAAAGATAATTGGTATGCATTTAATGCAAGCATGGTGATCTACGCACTAACTATTGTCCTTGTGTCTGTTACGCATGCTTTTTCCACCTACTTTGACATATGCTTACTTAGAATTGTATTACCTCAATGGCCTAGGTACGAAAGAACTAGGTCGGTGGGGGGATGCACTTTTCCTTAGGATAAAATTTATATATGCATCAAATGAGGTCTGGTTGTGCTAGAGCTCTGATTTCAAACATGGTTAGACTCACTGCCATGGATCATAATGTTTATTCACATGGGCAGCCATATGTTTCTGTTCACTTGTTGCCACGTGTACCCAAAATCACTTAATGTGGTAATTTATTATTTTACCCATCACTTATACATTCATAGCTAGATGCCTAAATAGACCCAACAACTAGTTGACAAGGTGAGGCAATTTAACAAAGTCAAACATGTTAAATATTAATATGATGTCATGTGTAGATTGTCCTAATTTATTCTTAAACGCCTTAGAAACCTATCATCCCTTTTATTTTCCTAATTTTTTTCTTACAACTTTTATATCTCAAAAATTGTTATTTTTGCGTAATACAAACCCTTTCCAATGACAATAATAGACATGTCAATGAACTATTTTTTTTTCTTTTAACATCTTTCTAAGTAATTTGTATAAATTTGAGTCGCAAATGCACTAGGTGAAAAAAAAATGTATTAAACCTAGGGCTACGAATAACATGGCATCAGTATCAGAAGTTTAGAGCCATGATTCATTATATATAGCCTCCTTATTAGCATTATTTTTCGAAAAATTGTTACACTTGTAGTGATAACATGATATAAAAAAATTCATATTAAATATTAAATTAAATTTGCAAAAAAAAACTTTTCATATAAGAGTAGATAATTATAAAACATCCATTTATAAGATGATCTCGGGATTTTGATTAAATTATCACAAGGCATCATTTAATTAATTATACTCGTCTATGTTGGACTTTTACATTTTTAAAAATGCATTAATTTCATTAAAATCAATAGTTTACAATAGATCCTCTTTCTATTGCGAATTTTTGGTACGTTTAGTAAATCTGCTCTAAAAATAAAAGTAGACTCTTAATTTAGTATATTGAAAAAAAAACAGTAGAATTTTAATTGGAGACAAGAGGATACCAAATTATTGTTACAATAATTACATTTAATTAATATTATCTAATATTATTTTTTTTGACTGATAAGATGTCTTACAACCATATGGTGCATCTTTCCCATTGACCTCAATTTTATTCCCTCAGCTGCCCATTTAACAATTTGAAAATCGAACACCTTTTTGTGTTGTATCTAAAAAATGAACCACTAGTCAATAACTTTGTAGTACAAGAGTAATACTAGTTAGTATTAGGAAAAAGTTTGGCTCGCGATACCTACAGATGCAATTCCAAATGAAACACTAAATCCATTCAAAATCCTCACTGGCTCTTCCTCACCCGACAAAGCACGAACGTGTATCTTATTCTTTTGAGATTTATAAATTAAGAGTCCAATATTTTTATTAAGCAAGTCATGTAATTACCGGTTTTTACTATATTAAGCAAGTCTTATGTTCAATTATTTATTATGATAAAACTGATGTATCCTTTAGAAAATATCGAACCCAAAAGTTGCTCTTAATTTGGGATCTCAAACGAATGAAACCTACAAATGCAAATTTCATAATAATAAGATATCAACAACAACTAGACAAGCTACCAATACCCATAAAGAGCTTTGTTATTGTTTCTATTATTGGGACCCACTAATGCTATAAAAATTTAATTTGTCTAGGAGATACAAACACAGGCTTATCAAATTTGAAAACAATTTCACTCTATTCTCTCTTGATTCTACAAATTTTTACCTTTAAACCATTATAATAGTTAAACAATGCTGGCACTTGAACTTGTTTGAGCAAATTTTGTGGCAGAAGCGTATTGATTGAAGTGTGTGGTCCTCATACAGTGTTAGTCAATTGATGATAACCACATTATTTATTCTATAAAATTGATCGGATAAATAGGTCTATATACCTTTGCTCGTAATTATAAATGATTGTACCTTAAAGATAAGTCGTTCGTTTGGTAGGAATGAAAAGTTAAAGGAAAGCAAGCGGGAAGGATGAATTTTCCATCCCCATACAAAGGAAACTTGTTTTTCTCTTTTTTGTATTTAGGAGGGATGGAAAATAGGAGGGGTAACTTTTTCTTTATTTGGCACGAGCAAGTGCCTAAGTGGCTAAGTCCAAGTTCCCGAAACAAGACTGCAGCTTTGGCTAGAGACATGGTTTCTACAACTATATAAGGAGATGTATTAGTAATCGGGTGTGTAGATCCATATACATATCTATATACTCTTCATCGACGTTAGCATATTCCGGCTTGATCCCCTTCCCAGACCCCGCCTTCACAAAGTTAAACGCGTGGCACCTCTTCAAAATCTCATTCCCAATCACCTTCGTCCTTTGTGAACTTCTTCCCTTGAAGCAAAACAAGCAAATGGGACCTCAAAACTAGCCCACAAAAGACTGGTGCACCTGTGAACCGCGGATGGTCAATGACCGAGAACCTGTTATGCCTTGTCTGAAAGAGATATGTCCTAGGACTATTCATAAATTATGATTTGTACTTGGATATCTTATGCTTATTGTTATTAATAAAGTTTATTTCATTTTACTTTATATTCTCTTGTAAATAATATATATTAATATTAGTTCATCAAGTACGTGACTTGATTGTGGGATGCTAGTAATGCTATAATAATATTATTTAGATGTCCCTAATCATGTGTCAATAACCTAGGATCACATTGATATAATTATTAGAGTATGGGTCAGTTGATGACTATGTTCCACAAGTCATGGATATGGAGATATCAAGCTGAACACACTAATACTTGTTGGAGAACAGAGTATTGGACCGACCCGCTTTGGGGACACTGCGAGGAGCGTTATATAATGTCATCAGTGATATTCCTCATTTGTGATATCGTATTATCCTCAGACCTGAGATCGCCATGGTTACCAACATAGGGATTAACATGTCAGGCATTATCAAACGTTGCTCTTGACCGAATAATTATAAAGATGATGATCGAGCATACTATGAACTATGTAGAGGTATGTGGTTGATCAAGATGGAATTTGTCACTCTCATATAATGAGAGAGATATCTTTGGGCCCCTTGATAAGTATAATTAATTTTTGCATGGCCATGCACAAATGAGATGTCATTTGTTTTAGATTAATTATACTTAGAAATCAAGAAATAAAGATTGAACTATACAAGAATGACACTTGCCTAGTCTTGTGTTCAATCTAGATATCGATTGACAAAAGGAGTTAATATGTGGAATATCAATTTGAGGTTGTGTTGTTTTGACCATTATACTCTTTGGGTAATAGTAATGTTTTACTAGAGACCACTTATTATTCGTATAATAAAACGGGCTTTTAATTATACTGCCAAAGAGTATAAACCTACAGGGTCACACACCAAAACGAGTTGGATCAAAACGAATTGAAAACGGACCAAGTTGGACTTGGGCCTAATTCGTTTTGTTGTTTAGGGTTTCTCACTAAGGTTCTCCTTTAAAAGGGACCGTTGTTCTTCTTGGCCGTCCAAGAGAGATATAGAGGCAGAGAACGAAATAGGTGTGAGAAGAACCTTAAAGGCGCTAGTACACCAAGCAAGGATCCGATCTCGTTCGTGTGTGCATACCGTAGAGGCGTTGTATTTTCAACGCTAGAACAACAACAACAGAAGGTTTTGTCCACCGTGTTCATCACCTTTAATTCGAATCTCATACAAGGTATGTCTTCTATCGATTTTCATTGAACAGTATAGATCCTAGGGTTTAATGATTAGTGCATAAATTAGTGTATGTGATGCATGATTACTGCCCTAATTCCCTACATTGTCATCTTTAGAGCGCGCATCACATTACCCACTTCTTCATGCCGTTAAATGTGATCAACGGCCCAGAAACGTCGTCACCCGCTACTAACTACTTCATGTATGGCTCGGCATGGGCTTCCAAATATGGCAACCCCTTTCATTTCCATTATTCGATCATAAACGCCTTTGTTGAATATATCGGCCATGGTTTTTGCATCAAGGAAAACGAGCATTATAAGTGGGAGCGTTGATGGTTAGCTCAAGAAGAATGACACAAAGAGATACCGTCATTCGCATAGATCCACTGAGGAACGAGGCGGCACCAAGAAGAGCAAAGAGACCAATGTCGAGATTTGATACAGGACCAAGGAGGGTCCCAACAATCCGCCCATATGAACCTCCGGCAAGTATAACAAGGATAAAGAGACCTGAAAGAACAGCTATACCGTAGCTGACGATATATACCAAGGAAGAACATATATAACAAATAAAGAAATGAGAGAGGTGAAGTTAAATTCGTCTTTATTATGGGAGCTAAATAAATTACAAAATGAATCATCGTTGGGGTTAAGAAAAAGGGAGTCAAGGCCGTGCTAATGGTTGGGTGGACATTGGAAGTTTCTGTAGTTTCCAGATTGGGTTGATCATAATCTGTTCTAAAAAATGTAGGAAAGTCAAAGTAATACTCTTAATTTAAGACGAAGAGAATATTAACAATTTCAAAAGTATAAAATTTTCTTAAAAAAGTCAAAAGGACAAAGTTTACAAGGGATGTTAATAAATACATGTATATATATTTCAAAATAGGTAGATTTATGATTATTTTAATGCACCAATCTATGCTTAATTGGAAATGAACAAAACCAGAAATATTGCAATGCTAGAAGGGAGATACGAATACGCACTTATTAATGATGCTATAAGTAGGAAGGACATTGTCAATAAAGGTTTTCGAAAATGCCTCCGATAATTCCAACTATATAACTGCCAATAGATCAGCGAATTCATAAGCAAGCATGGATGAATTTATATCAAACATGATCATAGAGTCGGTCCTGGCCAATTTTAAGCCTTGGGCGAATTCTAAAATGATGCCCATCTTGTAAATAATTATATTATTTTTTTATATTAAAAAAATCAATTACTTTTTGTATTCCACTAAAAACACATAACAATTAAAAATTCAAAGTGCTTACAAACTTCATTTCAAACTCTATGAGTTTACTGTTGGAAATTATATTGATTATTCTATTGTGGGAAACAGAAATACAAAAATAGAGAAAAATTGGTCGAGGTTTGTGTAAACACAATTTCCTAAGGTGAAAATTGCCTGTTGAAATAGATGTTGTCAGCCTTCAAGAGTATACACCTCCCAGGATTCAACGACCTTAGGGTTACTACCAGCAACTGTAGAACCCTAATGGAACTCTCAAAGTACTCCAAAATAATTATAAGAAAAATAGTGAAGAAGCAGAAAAATGAATAAGAAGAATATTGTTTTTTGTATATATTTCTCTCACCGAGTTACCACTGTGTAATCCTGCAACGGAATAAACGTGGGGATATAATTGTATTACGGAGAAGTAGACCTGGTAGAATCATACGTTACACGATAACACGATACGAATCGACACAAAGTTATAAGTTAATGGGTTGACCCTTAACGAATTCAGGTGGTTATCGGGTTATCCCGTTTAACACAAAATGATAACGGGTCGTTTACGAGTTTACCCTTAACGAATTCGGTTCACCCGTTAGACCCGTTAATTATTAATTATTTTTTTAAAATAAAATGAATGTTTATTAAATGAACAAATAATTTGCACTTATTTTAATAGGTGTAGATGTTTATTTTTATTTTAATAGGTGCAACGGAATAAATGTGGGGATAGAATTGTGTTACGGAGAAGTAGACCTGGTAGAATCATACGTTACACGATAACACGATACGAATCGACACAAAGTTATAAGTTAATGGGTGGACCCTTAACGAATTCAGGTGGTTATCGGGTTATCCCGTTTAACAAAAAATGATAACGGGTCATTTACGAGTTTACCCTTAATGAATTCGGTTCACCCGTTAGACCCGTTAATTATTAATTATTTTTTTTAAATAAAATGAATGTTTATTAAATGAACAAATAATTTGTACTTATTTTAATAGGTGTAGATGTTTATTTTTATTTTTTAATTATTTGCTCATTTTATTCAATTGAAAAAAATATATATAATTTTTTTAATTTTTTTTTAAAAATTATCTCTTTAACGGGTACTATTGGATCGTGTCGTGTTACACGATAACAAAACGAATCGTTTATGAATACAGAAACTCACTCGATAGCTTATCGAGTCGTGTTCAAGTGATGGCAAAATTTACATGAATTCGTTACAACCCGACACGAAATCGACACGAACCGACCCGTTGACAGGTTTATGCAGAAAGCGTAACCTCCCCAACGTCTTAAAAGACACAGTCAAACGCTTATCTAATAAAAAACGAATTTAACTTAATTGATAAAACAATTAAAAGGCAAAAATATTGAAAATTTCAAAGAAGCCCAAAGAAGGCCCAAGGCCCTTATCAAAGACCTTAAATAATCAATGTAGTTAGTGGGCTTGAACCAAGCCCATCCAAGCCAAATTTCTCGAGCCACTCGCACTTGAACTACACTTTCCAAACTAATTATTTCATTCAAATTATGTATATATCTATATACAACATTTACATGTCTTCAAACCAATACAACAATAATTCAAGCACTTATATATTACATCTTCAACCTTCATGTGCATTTTCATCTTCTAAAAAGCTTCTAGATGGTCCACAATGACGTCAAGAGGGCAATAGGCAATTGCAAATGAAAGAGCTGAAGATTAAAGAATAATAAAAGAATAGGTATAACTCAATTTTTATTAATTTTGGTCAATGAAAAATAGGCGAAGACGAAAAGACCAACTTTGAAAATTTGCGTCATTTTATTGGAAAGTTACCTTACTAAATAAAGATTTTTGGAAAGATATTTTATTTATTTAATATTTTTTTAACATATACTTATTATATTATATTATATATATATATATATACATATACAGAAAATTTGACACCCCTTTTCATATTTGGGTCTTGGGCGGTCGCCCTGTCTGCCCTGCCCCATGGCCGGCCCTGCATGATCAGATCTCCATTCCCAAGTAACAATTTCTGCTCCGACAAAATCCTATCAAAAATCTCAGCACAACAGCTACTACAGCAGTACAAAAAAGGGTTCTCCAAAGAAAAGCGCTCTAAAATGATGAAAAAAAATTGCTACGATCGAGAAGGTGAAAAAAAACCAGAACATTACGTGAAGACGCATTACCAAACCAAAAATTAGTAAACAAAATGATGTGTGAATTATCAGATCGGACAAACAGTGCGCCTGGATTGCAAACTAACATTTGGTGAATCAAGGAATAACAAGGGCAAATGTGAATAAGCTCAGAGGAGTTACGATCTTGCAGACAAATAACTTGATGATCTGTTTAGTTTCTGGCATTCAACATTTTGTTTAGAGTCTTAACAAATTTAAAGCAAATATTTATTTAAACCTGAAAAAGAATGTTTTCTTCATTTAAAGAAATATTACCTTTTTCGTATACTGTACTAGTTGTTTCCACATCCTCTCTACAAGTATTGATGACTACGGAGTTGTCATATTTGTTGACGGTTAGGGGCACCATGACTCTCGTGTGATTGGCAAAAGCATTAGAAAAAGGGTCTTCTCTAATTACTCTATCACTTATTTAACAAATCAGTCAAGTGAAAGGGTCACATTAATTTTAAGATAATAAATCTGGACACTATATACGTCCTGCGTAATAGATGTCCATTAGGCTTTATTTGATTCACGGAAGGAAAATCAATTCCTTTATCTTTCCTATGAAAGTGAGAAACTAAATTTCCTGTCAAGTTTTCTTTCTTGTGTTTGGTAAAGCACGGAAAGTATTTAGGTAAGGTTATTATTGTCCAATTTTTTGTAATAAATGCTTGAAAATCACATGGGAAAATCAATCCCATGTGTTTTGAGAGGAATGGTTTTACCCCCTAATTTCCTCTCTCTCGGGAAAGTGTTTCCGGAATTTATGCTTGCCAAACAAAGGAAAGGAAAGCCTTTCCTTTCCCGAGTACTAAAATCCGTGAACCAAATGAGGCCTAAATGTAAATGCTGGTTTCTTTCAAGTTTTTATGCTTTTGTATGATTATAAAGTTTGTAACGTTCCCCAAAAAATAAAATAAAATTGTAATGTTGTCTCGAGTTTCACAAATGAATTGATATGAACTACGAGACAATTCAGAATTCAAGCAGAAACCGAAGATGGGAACAAACCTAGTATTTACAATAAAAGAAAAATATTAAAACAAACGAATTCAATTTCAGAGGTTAATTAAGCACAAATCAAGATTTTCAGAATTATCATTTTGCATTCAAAATGAGGGTTCCATTTGAAGCACTATTTTAGAAGTTAGAGTGATTTGATGAGATGTCCGTAGTTTTTCCTTATTTTTCATGGAATTCTTTTCTTAACCACTACCTAGAAAAATTTTACTCCATAGAAAAACAAAAAAAGTAATAGAATATTTTACCAAACCATTAATTTAGCTCCTTTTTAACTTCTAGTAAGAAAAATACTAGAGTTTTCAATAATTTTTTCAAATTTTTTATCGAATGGGCCCCAGACCGAATTAATCATGTATTAATTCAGCAATGCATTCAGAACTAAAAACAACTATCTCCACCTAAAATCTATTCATCAAATCCGATCCGACATTTTCATTTCATTTGGATCATGCATCATTCGTTCAATATCCGTTTGATAATTATGATAATGATGATTTCTCTTATTAAATCACAATTCAATTACCCTTCTCTCTTTCTCCCGCAACAGTTGTTTCTCACTCCATGCATAATAATTGAATATTGAATGAATTGAGTTTCTCTTTTTAAATCCACTAATTACCTGTCCTTCCAAATTTCACAATCTATAAAGAAAAGAAAAGGAATATTCTATTGAATGAATATTATTTGAAGTTAATACAACTTTTTTTCTTTTTTAAAATTTTGTATCCATAAATAAATAATAGTAAGTTCTGGTATATAGATTGAAATGAAATTTGAATAAAATGTCAATATCATTTGTTTTAGTTTTTATGAGTAGTCTGTATACCGCATTGTATGAAGGATTAATCTCATTCCCGGATCAATGATTGCACAATGGTTTTGTACTTGTTAGGGGTTCAAACTCGGAATATTTTCGAATCATTTGCTCTAGCAATTGCTTAGTGATAGCCAAGCCTAATAGTAGACAAGCCACTCAACTAGGGGTGGGAATTGGTATGATAAAAACTGAAACCAATAAGAAAAATTGGTTTTGGTATTACATATTTTTTTTTTGACACCAAAAACAGGGAAATTAAATTAAATCGAAAGCCAACGAGTCAACAATACAAGGTGGGGGAACATGCTCCCAACACCCTAAAATAGTCATAGAACTAACCGCCCAGGCCAATGAATGAGATAAACATCGAGAATATTGAAAATAAAAAATACCAATTTTCTTTAGGTTGCTTTTGGTTTTAGTGTTTCAAACACCAAAAATACCAAAAATTAGAAAACTGAAAATAAATGTAAAAATAGATTAACTTTATATTTTATATACTATATGTGCAATATTTTTGGCTTTAGAATATTATATGCTATAATTTTAAAGTTTATTCCTCAAATTGATAGTATTATTATTATGATATATATATATATATATAAATTTATCTGAAGAGCCACATGAGATGTTATAAGATTATTAATATATATCTACTCATAGCCTAATTCTTAAAATTTGCATCTCATTAATTAAATGTTTTGTACATTTTAACACTTTTATGTTAATGAAATCATAATAATTCGTATGTAAAGATTGAATAATAGAATCATATTCTTTGTCTTAAGGAAAAAATGTTAAAAATAAAATTAATTATATATACTGAAAAAAAAGAGTACAAATACCGATAATATTATGAATAATATTGAATATTTTGAAAAGCCGAATGATTTAGTTTCAATTTTACATATTCAAAATCCGAGAATCAAAATACCAAATATCATAATTTTGGATTTAATATAAATTATTTACCCAAACAAACCAACTAAATCCCACCACTACATTGGAGCACCTCACGTAGTTGTTTGGTTTTTGAAACTTCGGATTTCCATGCGTATAGACTACAGAGACTTGCCCAAACCATTGGCGAATGGTGACTTGTCCGGATGGGCCATTTTTTTTTTTAGTTGTTAGTCTTCAAAGTTTATGTTGTGCCTGACGCCATGTCAGGTCGAGCCCGAGGCACTAACCAGGCACGCCGATATGTGTATATAGTAATAATATTATCTCCAAATTAAACATCGTTGAGCTATAGGTGTAAGGTTTTAACTTAAAAGGTTTTGTTACTATGTGAAAATTCTCCCCCACTTTTGTACTCATGTTAAGTTCTACAATTTTTCTCAACAATCTCCACCTTAGATCAAACCAATCCACCTGATTGACTTCACCTGGACTTATATCTTAGTCCACCATGGATCTACTTTTGAACTGTCGTCCCCACTCAACAATATTTGCAAGATCGTCCACTTTTGGTCAATGCACATCATATTTCACCTTACTTGACAGTTTATATATATAAATACCCAAAATCTTGTAAGGGATAGCAGTGAAAGTTTTCCTACACTACTTCCCACCGTTTCGATCTAGATCTAGTTCTCCTCTTACGTTTTTTGTCTCTTCTATCAGTTTTCAAACTTTTCGCTTGTCTAACTCTGGTTCAAATAGCATGGAGCTTTTCTTTTCTTTGTTTGGGCTTTATCCCTAGCCTCTAGAGGCGCTACTAAGACTACCGCTTCTTGTCTGCTTCTTCTTGTTGTTGTAGCTTGGATGTGTGGGTTATTCCACCATTGTTAAGGCTCTTTTGCCTTAGTTTGTGCGCAACCCCTGAGGTTTGGAAGTTCTTTCCTCTTTGCTGTGTTTTCTAGTTGCCCGAAGGACGAATTCGTGATACATGGTGTTAGTTTTGCATAGGTTTACATTTTTAAGGCTTTAGCTAGTACTCTATTTGTTGTTTTAGATTTGTGTTAACTTTACCGCCTCTTTGAAGTTTTATACTTTGTTTCTTGTTCTTGTATTATGTTGGCTTGCACTTGTAGCCTCTTTGGTCCTTGAGGTAATCCACCAATGATAGAGCCTTTCCACACCGATTTCTATAATATACAAAGCCGGAGGCTCTCCCTTTGAACCAATATATATATATATATATATCCAAAGTGCATATGTAACGTGTGTCTAATGAAAGTAATCTACGTTTATTTAAAATTAACATTTTGTGCTCACCCGGTATGTATATAGTGACATATCGAGAGAGTAATATTTTAATTTATTATTCATTTATTAAAACATATTAGAATAAGAATGAATTTCTAGTGTACAGATGTATAAATTTTTTATTTCAAATGCGCATACGGCATATCTTATCGAATTGATGCGCCAAATCTCTCATGGGCTAAATTATTGGTAATCAACACTATTTTTTGTCTACTAAAAACTATTTTTCCCTTTTTGAAACATTATTCATAAATAATAATAACTATACTCCATGTCAAATACCTTTAAAAGACTAAACACTAAAGTATATGTGATCTATATGTACATTTTTTTGGACACATGCATTAAGATATTCCACTTGAGGTATATATGTCAAAATGATAGGGTAAAAAGTTAACTTTAGGTGATATTTGATAACACCACTTAATTTTTAATTAATTTCTCCACTTAATTTTTAAAATTGTTTGTTAACAAAAAAAAAAGTACCAATTTAATTTTCTTCACTTAAAAATGAAAATTTTCATCTAAAGTTTTAAGTAGTAAATTTCCCACTTAAAACAGAAAACTTAATTTTAAAGTTTGTAAATACCTATTTTACCCTCTTACATTTTAGTTTCATTTAGAATCATGTAATTCAAATAAATTTATAAAGGCAAAATTGTCATATTAAAGACAATCAATTTTTAAATGTGTTATATTCAAATTTTCAATTTTAATTTTTCTATCAAACGCCGCCTTAAACAATGATAAAAAGAACTTCAGACGATATATTGTTTTGTTTAAGTTTCAAATTCAAAATAAAAACTAGACAACATTCATTATATTATTATTTCACACGTCTGTGACATAGATAATAGCCATTGTGTCGACGCATATTTGTTGAATTTTAAATAGAGCCGGGTCGGAAATGCTCCAACCCAGTCCATTTCTAATTTTTTTTTCTTCTGTTTGGTATGTGTATTAAGAAAACAACTTCAATAATTCAATCTCCTCTTAGGCATTGTTCGATTCACGGAAGGAAAATCAATTTCCTTATCTTTCCTATAGAGGTGGAAAACTAAATTTCCTGTCAAAATTCTTTTTTGTATTTGGTAAAGTATGAAAAATATTTAGGTTAAGGGTATTGTTTAAAAATTTTATAATAAATACTTGAAAATCACATGGAAAAATCAATCCCATGAATTTTGAGATGAATGGTTTTACCTCCCACTTTTCCCCTCTATTGAGAAAGTATTTCCGGAATTTATACTTACTAAAAAAAGAAAATGAAAGACTTTCATTTTTTAAATTTTCAAATTCATGAACCAAACAAAGCCTTAGCCCACCCCATAGTACTCTTCGAAAACCACAATTGATAAAGATGTTTTCACAAGGAGGAAAGAAAAAGAATAACTTCCAACTCCTATTGTTTTGATTCTGTAAGGGCTTTTTGTCTTTATATTTATTTTAACTTAATTTAGTTTGAGTAATTAGTTCGATAGCGTAGATAATTTTAAAAAAATCATCAAAAATTGTTTTAATCGAGTGTCCTGAAACCCCCATTGGTCTTGCCTAAAACAATTTCTCTAAAAATAAGTTACCTTTGTTCCGGAATCGCATGGTTCAAGACCATACTGATGACCATACTGGTCTTTGACAATAAGGGCACCCTATATTGCCGAGAAAATATTTGCGTGCAGAGGCGCTCAAGTTGTCTCTATTTTGCGGATTCCCTACACTGGTTGAATCCGCTTCGTTAATGGATTTCAAGTTGATAAGAAGCTACTTAAGATGATCGTATCTGTTGACAGCTTTTATATATTGCTGATTGCAAGATTCTCTGATTCATAATCCTTGAATTTGCATCGATCATCAAGATATTCAGATCCACCAAGAGGGAGGCTAATGAGTATATTTTTGATAAAAGGTAACTACTTCAGAAAAATCATCAAGAAGTATACTTTTTCTAACCGAGCAAGAAAAGTATATATTGCCACGAAACATCAAAAGTATATATTGCCAAGAAACATCAAAAATTTTATTCAGAGAAGAATGGAAAGGTTAGTAACATATTTGCAAAAAATATACTTCTTGATGATTTTTCTGAAATAGTTACTTTATATCAATAACCTAGTTGTTTGTTAGACCATATGGAGTGGAAGAGGTAAAAGTGGAAATTTCCACTTCTACTTGCCCCATTCGGTAGTGGTAAAAGCTTGAAGTGGATATAATAGTGTAAACCAAAGCTAAATTTGCAGGTAGACAAAATTTTACACTAGCCGATGTATCATATATCGGGACAGGAATGGAGCATTTCCACGACACATGGGTGAAAAAATCCCTCTCTCACGGCATAAGAAATGTCCATGACTGCTTCAAATTGCCACGACATAACAAATGTCAAATTGCTGCTTCAGATATCCACTGATAGCTGCTTCAAATATCCGCTGAAATTAACACTGAAACGACACTGCTTCAAATTGCCACGACATAAGAAATGTCGTGTGGGTGGGTTTTACATTTTACGCGCTGTGGCTCTCCCTTTATTGATAGGCTAAATTTACACTATTAACTTATACTTTTGCCTTTACCATTTGAGATGGTCTAATGGCCTAACAGGGATAAATTTATTTCAAGGTAAAATCTCAAAATAACTCGTCGCTTCTCCATAAAAATGTATTTTCTTTGGTTCTATTACATAATCATTCGAACTTTTAACAGGCCATTTATGGTTTTTTGTACCATCCAATAATTTAAATCCTTAACCAGCATTAGTAAAAGTAGGCCGAGTTGTGTAGACTAACAAGAACTAAGAATAGCAAACAAAAGATTGAAGGCGAAATACAAGAGATTCTATAGGAGCATATTTTCCCAGAAAATGTTACGTTTTTCCAGATGCTATATAATCACTTCCTAACAACAGTAATAAGCAAAGTTACAACAGACTTACTAATCAAGATAATGTATTTGGAAATAACAATAGCTCATATGGAGATGCATGAAGCCAAAGACTAACTAGGAAAAAAGGACCTATTTTGTGATGCTCAAACTCAAAAAATTTGTTAAAAACAAAAATACAATTCAGTTAATGTTAGTTTTCTGAGTCGCGTAGACTTCGGGTGTAACTAAAGGCTTTTATTGTCCCTTAGACTGAATATGCCGTTATTCTTAACAAATACGGTATGTGTAGGGACAACAAAAAATATGGTACGCGCAAGGGGTCCACGCGACACCTATCATAATAGTTCCTGCGATGATGCTAACTAGCAATATTGCCAATGTTCATTGTTCTGCAGGAATTGCACCTACCCAAATATCATTCAACGAGCTTAAACTTCTATTCTCACCTTTACCTAATAATCACTTCGTTTTTTCTTTATTTTTCACTTCTCTAGAGTAGTTCAAGAAAACTGTTATCCCAATGAAAGAAGCAACTGCTTTTGCCAATTCAAATCACACGCTCCTATTTTACCCCAGATTAAAACCAAATGACACATTAAGAGAAGGCAGGATAATGTGCGGCTCTTGCACATGAAAAGCTGGTATTGACAAAAGATTAGCTAATCGACTGCAAGTCCAAGAGCAAAAGTTGAAGTCTAGAGCCTATTTTTGCGCGTGAATGTAAATCCACAATGGGCAGTTTGCGAAGGCAGTTGGGGAACCTGTTAAAAAAAACTAGTAAACACAGAATTTGGAGTTAAACCCTGGAAACCCTAGTCAATACTCACCAGTTGACCAAACCTTGATTGATATTTCCCCTCTGCTTGAGAGAACCTTTTCCTCCTGTTCGTTTACCTTCTGCATATTCTTGTCAAGGACGATCCCCACCGTTGCTACCGGTATAGCAGTACTTCAATTGGCATGATAAGTTAACCGAAATTAATACCTAATTACATAAAAAATGAACCATGACTAAGGCAGTTATGTTTTTCTTCATTCTATTTCTCAAGTATTAGTGTAACACACACAGTATGCTTATATAAATCAAACATTATACAGAGGATACAGTTTCCATGGTTATTGACTAACTAAAACATCTTTGATAAATATGGGCTCATCAAAATTACAATAAAAATTAAAATGTTTGAGCAAACAAATGCATAACATATATGTGGGACTCAAAAGACTAAGATCAGACCCACATACCATGAATTGATCCTACCAAAAATCCACCTCATGATTATGGTTAAGTAATTGTTTCCATTCGCAGCACAAAGAGATGCTCAGCAGATACCAATACCTAGCTTTTTTCTTACCCAAACGAGAACATTAGGTGATGATAAAACAAGAACTTCAGACCGCATTTTTGTACCTGAAAATCAATATGCTACCTGTCCAGCCATTCGAGGTGGTCCTGATGGTGGCCCATGTGATGCATAACCAGGGAATCTTGACTGCAAAAGCCTCTCAATTTCCTCATATCGCCCTTCTTTACCAAATACCTCGGATACGAATTCCTTAAGCGCAGGAGCGAAACCAACCCTGTACCTCACCATTTGTCCCAGCAATTCCAGGCTCGCGTCCAAATTACCTTCCTTGCAAAGCCCCCTAATCACAATATCGTAGCTTATAGCATCCGGTTTTGGATCTCTTTCGGCCATTTTTGTCAAAATCGGCACACACTCAACAACCTTGCCATTCTCTATCAATTCTGAGAACCATTTGTTAGCATATAGAGGAATCACTCTTAAACCAGCCTCAACCATCTTTGTATATTTCTGCAAAGCATCATCTACCTTCCCCACTTTAAAATAAGCATCGATTAACGTCCTATGCGTATTAACATCAGGAGATAAAGACTTGCTACACAATTCAACATACATCTGCTCTGCCTCCTCCATCATCTCATTCTCACAGTACCTAGTGATAATGTTATTGTAACCTGCTGTATCCATAGCAAAAGGCTTCGACTTGGGAGCCTTACCCGCCTTCTTAAACACACCAATTGCCTCTGAAATCCTACCCTCCTTGAAGCATTCATTCACCATTATGTTAAATGTATCCGAATTCACAGCTTGGAACGTAGGTGGAGTGTGATTATCCAACATATTATCAAACATTACCCCAGCCTCCGCTTTCTTCCCATGCTTAAGCAAAACCTCCATAAGAACATTACAAGTAGCCGGAACCATCCTGAATTGTCTATCAAGCAATGATTTATACGATTCCATCGCTTCCTTTTCCTTTCCTTGCTTAAAGAACCAATCCATAAATGTAGCATTAACAACCCCATCATAAACCAAACACCTCTCTTTGAGCTCATCAAAGAGTTCATTTGCCTTCTCTAAATTCCCTAGATTGAGAAACCCATTAATCACGTTATTGTAAACAAGTGAATCCGCCCCATGCCCCTTATTAAGCATCTCGCGAAGGAGATCCACTGCTTCACCAATTCGTCCAGCATCAATCAAACCCTTTGTAAGGTGGCGATAGGAAACTGCAGATGGACTAAAGGGTGCGTTTGCAAGGACGTGGCGGTACACATCAAGGGCCTTGTCAACCTCACCAATGTCACAATGAGTATTCATAAGAACATTATAAGATACTATATTCGGCACAATATTGGACTGATTAAAGAAGAACGAAAACAAAGCAATTGCGTCTTGATAGCGTTTACCTGTTGTATCCCCAATATTAGTAAAATAAATAAGTAATTAGGAAATATTATCAAGATAAATTAATTAAAATTGGATTGATTGGTTGAGTAGGAGCATGTGCAAGAGAGAGGGAGCAACGAGCATATGTGAGAAGATTCTATATTTAAGCCAAGTGAGGAACATTCTCGAAAGGCTATTGTGTATAAATATTTCTCCATCTCTTGTATTGAATATTCAACATATCTTTGAAAGCTATTCCGCACAAGGAAAATGCTAGGCTTCCCCAATTTTTTTAACAATTTTTTGTACAAACTAATTTGACACCACTCAAATGATCTGGCGAGGCCACAGTTGTTTGTATAAAAAGTTCAAGCAAAAGTAAATTTAGTAGTACCCTTGGCTTAATTAGGCTCAACTTCTCTCTTAGAATAGAGAGGAAAATGAAGATTCTTTCCAATAGAGTACTACAAGAGGGACACATTGTCCCCAAGGAGAACATGTTTACAAGACATAGTGACGTGTTGCCGATACAGTAGTCAGGTAATTGACCTTACTACAATTGTATTGGGTATAAGCCTCACTGTGAACCAATACATGAGCAACACATCACTGTGTCATCTTATTATTTCCAAGCATTCCACTTCTTCCCCTCCTTCTGTTTGCTGTTTTACTTTTTGTGCCCTAATTTTAAAAATTGTGCATTTTTCACTCCTCCGTTATTAATTTCCTGTACTTTTATTGGATTTCTAATAATATGACATCGTTGTAATAGTTGTATTCAATATTTTCTCCTAAAGAGAACAGGTCTCAACATTCCATTACATTACCTCTGTGCATAGAAGCCATAATAGCATTGCAAGTGAACACCGTAGGCCGAGTGTTCGAAAACACCGACTGTCGCGCCACGACGGAGGCTGCATCGAGGTCCCCGGCTCTTATCAGGGACTGGACGCGGTTGTGGAGGTTGAGCCGGGGCCCGACGAGTGCCGACGTGGAGTCCGGGAGGCGAGGGGCGTTGGGGTCGGGGCGGGGCCGGGGAGCGTTGGGGTCGCGGCGGAGGGCGTGCAGCGGCGGCTCGATACGGAGGCGGCGCTTCCTCCTGCGCCTCTCGGCGGCGGCTTCCTCGGCGGAGGAGTAGGCAAAGGATCGGGAAGGGATTAAAGAGGTAGGGTTTTGGAGTTGGAGGTGGTGAGTGAGAGCTAGGGTTTGGGGAGTGGCGGTGGAAGTGGTGGTGGTGGTGGTGGTGGTGGTGAGGGGGGATGTGCGGCGGAGGGATCGGAGGAGGAGACGATATAGAGTCATGGTTATGGTTAGAGAGAGGGATAGAGAAGAAGGGAATTGGGGAAACCCTAATTTGAGAGAGTGAGGATGAAGAGCTTAAACCCTATGAAGGAAGTGGGTTCCACTGTAAGATTTGTGAGGTGTTTTTGAGGGGAATTATCGTATGTGGTGGCTAAAGGATATTGCCTTTGTTTCCTCTTTCATCAGGGACCGTTGGTTTTATTACAAAGTCTCCGATGAATCACTTGGTAGAACTTTTCAATCTAATCTTCTATTGCTTAATTTAAAATTGTATTATTTAGAGGGTGGTTTGGGTTTGGGGTTTGTAATTTTACTGAAGTTAAAGTTGTGTTTGGTTGCTATTTCTGAACAAGATTTTAAAAAATTTTCTCAAAACACAATTTAAAATCAACTCTACTTTCACACTTCCCAAAATTTATTTCACTACACTTTCTCTTTCTAATTTTTTTTTAAAACGCCATAACTTTAAATTCACAAAATCAAAAAATAATAAAAAATATATATTTGAAACCTACTCATCGAGATCTATAAAATAAGATCCATTGTGACTATTTTTTGAAATTTTTTATGCATTTTTTTCATTGGTTGAAAAAAAAGTCAAACAAAACCAAATTCACTTTTCAACATAAAAATTCTAACTCAAAACATTCAACCAAATACCAAATTTTTAAAAACTTGTATAAAAAACTTGTCTAGAAACATTAACCAAACACCACCTAAGGATTTAATGTTTTCATATCTTAGAATTTTGAAGTTCGCTTTAATAATTTTAGGGAATTATTATTTTTGATTCTTAAAGTTTGCCTATTTTTTCATGGTTATCCCGAAATTTTTTTACCTAGAGGCACACTTAAAGTTTGGATGGTGTCCCACGCTCATCCAAAAGTGGATGTCCCTTTAAAAATGTGGATGGAATAGTCATGTGCTATCCATGTGATCTTATTATGAGAGGTATTTTCGTTATTATCTAATGTTGTTTCCCCTCCCTCCCTTCATCTTCTCTAAAGCATGTACAGCTATGGGGATTTACTGATCAAATTTCACAGACCACAAATTAAACCCAAAAATAAAAAATCTAGATCAAATTTCAAAAAAATCCAATTGAGATATATTAATCAAACATTTTAAAACCTAAAATAAAAAACACAGATCAAATTTTCAAAAACCTAAATCATGTAATAAACAAAACTAAAAGCGTGATCGAATTCAAGATGAAGATAGGGAAATGGGCGAGATGGTGGTGGTGGCGGCCGATGGTGGAGTTGACCGAAGTTGGAGATGGTGACCGAAGATATATATATATATATATATCTATGTGGAGGAGGTTTCTTATGCAGATTGAATCTGTACGAACTAGGGACAAAAGCATAACCACCTTAACTTTAATCAAATATCACTTAAAACTAAAGGAAAGCATCTTAGTTCTTTTTGTCATCTCTCTTTTCATTGTTGATGTTCCTTTCTCTCTCTTTTCATTATTGATGTTCCTTCCTCTCTTTTCATGGGCAGCACATGACTATTTCGTCTATATTTTTAATGGGACATCCATTTTCGGATGAGCGTGAGACGCCGTCTAAACTTTGGGTGTGCCTCTGGGTAAAAAAAAAACTTTCGGGATGACCGTGAGAAAATAGACAAACTTTAGGGGTCAAAAGTGTTAATTACCTGATAATTTTATTAATCAAATTATAAAAAGTGTTAGTCAATCAAGAAAATGATGTAAATAATCTATTTTGCCCCTTATGTAAACTACCTCAAATTCAATTTCATCAAAATTATAAACCCAAAGTGTAATCAACACTTCTTTTTTCCTAATTTAATATTGCATTTATACAAAAATAAAAGTTTAGCCGTCATTCTTTTTTTAGTGAATAAAATCAATGAATTAATCCAATGCTCCAAGTAGAGGGAAGTGAGAATGAGAGAAACTTGAACGAGGCTAGCCACCATGTGTTTAGATAACTGGGTTCAACGAGAGTTTTTCAGGTCGAATTTCGACATATGCAAAATCTCTGATAACCAACAGTTGGCACCCTTCAGGAAGGAGATTAATGGAGTTGTGCGAAAGTTAGTTCAGGACTTCTAGCATAAACCAAAAAATAAGAGAATGAGATGACCTTGAACTTGGGTGACTTGTGTGATTACTCAAACTTTAATTCGTATTTATAGTTTTAAATAAAAATATTTATCATAATCTTTTATATAATTTAACTACGCTAAATTTTTCTGTGTAATAACACATTTTAACTAATTTATAGTTTGTGCGATGCGCAAGCGAATTATATTTATATATCGACAAATATGATAAATAATTAAAGGAAAAAATTAAAGGGAAAATTGTGTGAAAAAAATAGGAAGTGACAGGTTTATGATCGAATCTTATGTTTAAGAATTTATGATTTTTTTTAATACGCTAATCATATCTCAATAAAAAAATGTAATATACCTTAAAAAATATCTTACAATTTTATATTTTAAAAGTACAATATTTGAATTTCTCAACCCATACCTCATTCCCTTCGAACCATCTGATTCTTATTCACCACTTGTATGGAAAAAAAATTCTCATAATTTAGATCTTAGACAAATGCAATTAATATTCTAGAAAGTAACATATGTATAATTTTACATATTTGCTTTCAATATATAAAAACCTATTTTGAAACATAATATTTTATTTATAATGGTTTGATGTAAATAGTAAGTATCATGGCTTCGTTGTTATATTGTTTTGTGAAAAAATAAGTTGAAGAATCTAACCAATATTCATATATTCATATCTTTGATTGTTCATTCAAATGGAACAAAACAGTATATTATATCTTAACTCATTTTTCTTTAGATATTAATCTCTTGTTTAGGCAAATAATAATAAAGTTGTAAAAAAAATTCTATTGAAAGGCAAAATATAAAAATATTCACAACTAATAATTATATAAACTTTCGGTAACCATCATACATTACAAATTTCTACGTAGACATTTTAAAGTGAATGTTAATTCATGCATGATGATGGGGTAAATATTAATTTACCACTGGCCTACAAAAATAAAAAATAATTTTGACATTGGCCTACAAAAATAATATTCTCCACTTTCTTTTAGATAATTATTTAATTTCCTTTAAATAATTATCCCACTCCATTATATTCCACACTTTCCTTTAGATAATTATTTAATTTCCTTTAAATAATTATCCCACTCCATTATATTCCACACTTTCCTTTAGATAATTATTTAATTTCCTTTAAATAATTATCCCACTCCATTATATTCCACACTTTCCTTTGGATAATTATTTAATTTCCTTTAAATAATTATCACACTCCATTATATTCCACACTTTCCTTTAGATAATTATTTAATTTTCTTTAAATAATTATCCTCCACAAAAAATTTACATTTTTGCCATTCCCCATTTACCTATAAATATCTCAAACCAGTCATTCATTCAAGACAACAAAAATACACAATTCTTCTTATCTAAGATTCATCCATCTCATCAAAGAGATATAAAGCCATTGGCAATATAAATACAAGCCCATTTCAAGAAGAAATAGAAGAGTCATATACTCTCTCTTTTCATACCCCCAAAAAATAGAAGAGTCATATACTTTCTATTTTCATACTCCAAAAAATACCAACAACCCTTATACACTCTCTCTCCTACACAGTTTATTATTTATTCTGTTGAAATATTTGTAATCCTAATTCTATACTTGTAAATAGAATTAAGGAAATTATAGAGAGAGAGAGAAGTTGGTAGCTTGTATTATCATCCAAATTGATCGCCTTTGAGGTAATACAAAGCAAGCACACACAAAAGGAGGACGTACCACTGGAATAGCATAAGCGCTACCGGGAGAACCTACCTTAAAAAAAAATATCATGTGTTCATCATTGCGCCGCATTTATTTTTTATTCACCGATATTCGCTTATTGATTGGTTAATTATCTATCTCTAGATTTTGACACCATCAGTTGGCGCCGTCTGTGGGAACGATAAGCTCTCTAAAGCTCTCGTTCTTTAGAAATTACAAGTGAATTTTCGGTGAAAAACTCGAACTCCCGCGGGTCTACATAGCTCAATATTCTCGGGGGCATAACTTTGTGCTCGGAACTCTAAATTATGCGATTCTGGAGTCCATTTTGGAGAAAATTTCAAGAGTTACAACTTTTCAGTTCAAGACGTTTTCAAATTCGGTCATCTCGGGGTTCAAAACTTCGATACAAACTTTCTGGAATGAAATCTCGCGGGCCTACGGTGACTCAATATAATCAAGCGCGTAACTTTGTGCTCAAAACTCTAAATCATGCGATTCTGAAGTCCATTTTGGATAAAATTTCAAGATCTACAACTTTTCAGTTTAATCCTTTTTCAAATTTGGCCATATCGAGGTCCAAAACGGAGATACAAAGTTGCTGCTACAAAAAATGCAAAAATCCGGCAAGCCTACACTTGCTCAATATTTACGAGCGCATAATCATTCAAAATTTCAGTTACCCAAGGGGATAAAACCCAAAAGAAGAGATATGTTATTTTTTAGTAACTCATATATGATTTTTCTCTTTATTTTAATATATCTAAAGTTGTATCATTTTCTTACGATCAATAATATTTATTGTAAGAAAAATTGATGAGCTTCTAAAAAAAATTACAATTGAATGTAATTTTTATCAAGTTCGTCCAACAAACCACAAAAAAGAAATTTTCAGCGGATATCAAACTTCCACAAAGCCGAATGCAATCTTGAAGTCTATCAGATAGCAGCAGGACCACCCCAGCCCAAAGAGACTTGGCTGAGAATGATCATCTACTGCTGCACCACTGGTCAGAGATCAAGATTTTGACGTTCCCTGATAATAAATGAAAAAATTGTCAAAATTTGCCTGAGTCAGAAGGGGGCATGGCTTTATTCAAGACTTAGCAAAAAAGAACAAATTTTCCTTTTAAGAAATCCTGGTAATAAATGAGAAAATTGTCAGAATTTGCATAAGTTAGAAGGGAGCAAGACTCTACTCAAAACTTAGCAATTTGCCTAAAGTTAGAAGGGAGCAAAACTCTAGGGAGCAAGACTCTACTCAAAACTTAGAAATTTGCCTAAGTTAGAAGGGAGTAAGACTCTACTCAAAACTTAGCAAAAAGAACAAATTTTCCTTTTAAGAAATCAAGGACTTAAATGAGAAAATTGTCAGAATTTGCCTAAGTCAGAAGTGGGCATGACTCTACTCAAGACTTAGCCAAATAGAACAATTTTTCCTTTTAAGAAACCAAGGACTTCGAAAAAATTGCTATCAACATATAAGGGCCATGCTTTAAACAATCACAAGTGGAACATCTCCGGAACATTTTTACAAAACCCTCACTAGAGATACACATTATCTAGTCACTCAGAAAAGACTGAAGAATTTGAAGATCATCAGCATCAAAATTCAAAATAGTACTTAAATCAGAAGAAAAATAATCAGAAAAATCATGGTGAATATTCCCTGAAGCTGTCCAGTCAGGGCCCGTTGTTTCAGCAAAATCTGCAACAAAATCATTTAGTGAAGATTGCGATAAAAAACCTTCCGAGGCAACCTGGTAAACGGAGTCCAAGGTAGCCTGGTTATAAGACGGATTCTGAAATGACGGCAAATTCACTTCAGTCAGAGAAGCCCCATTTTCTATAAGATTCGTGGTAGTCGAAAGAATATTCTGTACACCCTCTTCCGACATAAGGAGCCTCAAAAAACCTCCAGGAATAGGCTCCGAAAGATTCACGGCAGTCGAAATAACATTTGGCACGTTATTTCCTGCCGACGAAGGGAACCTCGAAGAACCTCCAAGAGGAGCAAATGAGCATAACGGGTTAACACAGGAAGACCCCCTCCTAATCGAGCCTCTAATGCCGTCACCCGTGCTTGTAACTCTTCCACCTTCTGTTCAAAAGAAGCAAGGAGAGCAGTACAGCCTCTAGCGGGATTCTCAATCCTCGCCGTGGCTTCAAGAAAATACGTACTAAGAGCCTCGAGAAGTTGATCTTCGGGGACATTTTGCAAAAAAGATGCAACATTCCTCACCCCGAAAACAGTGAAGATCGTGTGATAGTCCTGACGATCAAACGTATTTGGAAAAATTCTAGCATAATCACAAGATAGAGGACATCTCTTGTGGCTATGAGCACAAGCCACACATGGACGACCTGAAAAACACGGAGTGTTTGACATTATTTTGGTTTACTTTTGTAAGAAAAATTTATTATAAAAGAGAAAAATGGCGTTGGAAGAAATAGATGGTGATGGAAGAAATGGGTTGGGTCTCGAGGGAGAGGAAGACGAAGAAGGAGAGTGAGATGAAGAGGAAAAAGGGAGAGGAAGATGAAGAGTGAGAGGGAGATGAAGAGAGAGAGGAGCCTCCGACAGGGAGAATTTCAAAAAAAAGAAAAAGGGGCCGAAAAACCGCCGAAAGGGGCCGACAAAAAAAAAAGAAAAGAAAAGAAGGGAAAAAAAAAGAAAGGTGCAAAAAAAAAAGAAAAAATATATATGCGTATATGAAATAAAGAGTTGAAAAAAAGCCCGAGTAGAATCAAATTATTTATGATCAAAAGTATAATAAGCTTTACATATTAATATTCCGAGCTCTACGACTTGCATCTAATGTCTAACGAGTTCTACACATTGATGTTTCGAGCTCAACGACTAGCATCCGAGATCTAGCATCATTGAACTACGACTCGAGATCAACGTCTAGCCAGCCTTACACAATGATGTTCTAAAGCTCTAAAAGCTCTACACATTGATGTTTTGAGCTCAACGACTAGCATCCGAGATCTAACGTCCTTGACCTAAAACTCGAGATCAACGTCTAGCCAGCCTTACACAATGATGTTCTGAAACTCTAAGACTAATGATCAAAGTCTAGCTAGCTTTACACATTAATGTTTCAAGCTCCACAAACTTATGGTCAAGGATTCGGGCCTAAGACATCTCGAACATCAGAGCTCAGAACTACTACTAGCTCCCGGATTAAAGGATATCCTCACCAATCAGCTCATCCGAGCTAAATGATAAGGATAGGGGGCAATTGATGGGGTAAATATTAATTTACCATTGGCCTACAAAAATAAAAAATAATTTTGACATTGGCCTACAAAAATAATATTCTCCACTTTCTTTTAGATAATTATTTAATTTCCTTTAAATAATTATCCCACTCCATTATATTCCACACTTTCCTTTAGATAATTATTTAATTTCCTTTAAATAATTATCCCACTCTATTATATTCCACACTTTCCTTTAGATAATTATTTAATTTCCTTTAAATAATTATCCCACTCCATTATATTCCATACTTTCCTTTGGATAATTATTTAATTTCCTTTAAATAATTATCCCACTCCATTATATTCCACACTTTCCTTTAGATAATTATTTAATTTCCTTTAAATAATTATCCTCCACAAAAAATTTACATTTTTGCCATTCCCCATTTAACTATAAATATCTCAAACCATTCATTCATTCAAGACAACAAAAACACAACAAAAATACACAATTCTTCTTATCTAAGATTCATCCATCTCATCAAAGAGATATAAAGCCATTGGCAATATAAATACAAGCCAATTCAAGAAGAAATAGAAGAGTCATATACTCTCTCTTTTCATACCCCCAAAAAATAGAAGAGTCAT
Organism: Lonicera japonica; assembly: GCA_021464415.1. Lineage (NCBI taxonomy): Eukaryota > Viridiplantae > Streptophyta > Magnoliopsida > Dipsacales > Caprifoliaceae > Lonicera > Lonicera japonica. The sequence continues at coordinate 38,378,498 of CM038471.1, forward strand.
ATACTTTCTATTTTCATACTCCAAAAAATACCAACAACCCTTATACACTCTCTCTCCTACACAGTTTATTATTTATTCTGTTGAAATATTTGTAATCCTAATTCTATACTTGTAAATAGAATTAAGGAAATTATAGAGAGAGAGAGAAGTTGGTAGCTTGTATTATCATCCAAATTGATCGCCTTTGAGGTAATACAAAGCAAGCACACACAAAAGGAGGACGTACCACTGGAATAGCATAAGCGCTACCGGGAGAACCTACCTTAAAAAAAATATCATGTGTTCATCATTGCGCCGCATTTATTTTTTATTCACCGATATTCGCTTATTGATTGGTTAATTATCTATCTCTAGATTTTGACACCATCACATGATACATGTAAGAATATTCAAAACTCGGAAATGAAAAAATTAATTTAGATCAAAATATCTCTATATACTGTCATCAAACCCGTGAGATGTAAGTATTAAAAATTGCAAGAAAACAAAGTAAAAAATGTAAATCTAAGGTTTTCGTCTCCTTTATATATATATATATATATATCCACATTTAGGACCATAATGGTGACCAATCGAATCACGTTGCTCAAAAAACTTTTAAAATGTATATAAAATTCATGATAATTATAAAATAAAATATAAAAACAAAAAATTCAAACGAAGGATAATTATTCGATATTTTTTCCTATTATTGAGAAACTCTTTATATAGTAGAAATAATTCTAAAGAACATTTAAACCATCATAAATCATGTAATTAATTTCATAAGGCCTCATAAAATTTTACGTTACAAATAATCAATTTTCATAAATCTATTCATAAATATACATTAAGTTTATAATTCATAACTTAATATATTTATTATATTTATTACAATTTTGAAAATTTTTTTGTAGACATTTAGAAAGAGAGAGTAATTAGAGACCGTCTGAATAGAGACTAGAGAGAGAGAGAGAGTAATTAGAATGAAATTATAGGAGAGAAATTTAGAATATACTATTATATAAAATCGAAAGATGTTTCGGTAGAATTGAACATGTGTTAGGCTTTTTATCTTACAATTTTGCCTGTGCATTCTTTAATTTCATAAAAGTTATATTATCAGCGTGAGCAGTGGAGTTTAAAACTTTGCAAAGGTAAGGATTATGTAGGGTCTTCAACGGCTGCGCCATTTGAATCAAGAGAGAGAGTAGGCAAAGCTAATTATGAAGACACATTGATAGCGTGCCACGTGACGTAATGTGATTATTATAGTTCACTTTATTTACTATATAAGAAGAAACAAAATTGTATTTTGATAGTCACATTAATATATAATTAGAGTATAGTAAATGTAGCAATTAATGATGAAGAGAGAAACATAAACAATTATGTCAATGGAGCAATTATGAGAAGCAAATGAATTGTGAATGAAGGAATAATGAGGGACACATGGCACATTTACATAGAATGATAGCATTTTACTATCTATTATATTATATTATTAAATCACATTAAATATTTGTTAATTATTAAATTGTGCACCATTATTGACAATAGATATTTCAAGAGGAAACGTGTAATACATCGTTACAAATCCAAGACCAACTCCTCTTTCTCTTTTTGAAACTTTGTTAAACAAGGTTAACATCTTCAATTTTGCTTTGAGTGAGTTTTTTTTTTTAATTAGAGTAACCCCGCAAAATGCAGGCAAAACAATACTTACAAATTAGGCATGTCAGAAAAATTAAGATTCGAAAGTTCACATGATTAACATTGAGACTTCACGAGCCTGAAACAAGGGTGAATCTAGGTATCCAATCAACAACTCGATTAGCCAATCTACGAATCAAGGCAAAAGATAAAGCTCTCCTAAGGAGAAACACCATTCACCTCAATACACCAAGAAACTACATTAGAATTATCACTTTCAATACAAATACTGAAAATACCAACTTTTAGACAGAAGATGCAAGCCTCACACATAGCAATAGCCTCAGCAACCAAGACGGAGGAACTAGAAAGAATTCGTTTATCAAAACCATCCAATTAAATGCCAAAATCACTTTTTTAAGTTAAAGAGAGATTCATTTCACTTTTTATTTATTGACCATTAGACTATTGTGTTATTATGCCATCATACCATTGATATAAGAATTACATTGCTTGTATTAAATAAAAAAAGAATCAATTATTTTGTTGAATTTGTTTTTGTATGAATTATATCAAACAAATAAAAAAAGGGGTTATTTGGACTTCGAATTCATAATTTTGATGAAATTTAGTTTGAGAATTTGCATGAGGGGCAAAATAGGTAGTTTGTATCAATTTTTTAGTTGACTAATGGTAACGACTAATATAACCATCCAAAATAGATTCTAAAATCTAAGAAATGAAACATCTAACTCAACTGGGGCAAAACTATAAACCCAAATAACTCTTATTTAAACTTGAAATAAGATAAAATAGCTCGGCTCAATGAGTTTTCAACCTGACCCAACGTTGAATGGCTCATTTGGGGCAATTTTTTTTTCTTAAACAGTTAAACCAGGTAGATTCATATTTGTAGGGGTCAAGTTGAAATCCCCCATGTTTTTAGGTGTACCAAGCTTGGGTTTTGGCCAAATCTGCTTCAAACTCATTCCCATTTCTTGATACGCCTTTAGTGATGTCTCTAGTGGTCATTTCTTTCCATTGAAATTTTTATGTTAGAAATGCCAAAAAGAACCACCAGCAAGTGGGCTCAGCACTAGGTTCCAAGTCCAATCCCGACAGCTACAAAAATCTGCTGAAATAAAAAAAAATGCAAAAACGAAAAAACATAGCTGTACTTTTTCTATAATCTGTGCCTAAAATAAAATTCATTCAAGTACTAGCACTCAAACTGAAATCAAATTCATAACAAAAGAATAGGAGCGCATTGAGGCATTTACACTGCCAAAACTAAAAACATTGAAAGCAGATTTTACAACAAACAAAGGAATTTCCTATTTCTAATTTCCTAAGGGGTTAAAAATCCCCCCACAACATCAACAAATTTCTGATGATATATTCACAAAAGAATATTGAAATAATTCTCTCCTGCTTAAGTGTACATCATCTGCAGCATCATATGTACAGCGTCACTCGACGACGATACAGCACAACTACCCAAAGTTCTTCAAGATCATCATCAGATCTTTCACTCAGCCTGGAAATTAAAATAAGTAATTATTGCAAGGAAATCGTTTAGAGAGGGAAAAATACATTACAAGTACAGTAAATTACAACATTTCTTTTCTTTTTCCTTTCCTTGTTCACATTTTGAAGACCCAAACATATATAGCTTAAGCTTATTGCAAACCTTGCAGCTTGTTTTGCTAACACAGGCTATATAAGAATCATGAATATACGCTTTTCTGCGTGGTGGGTTTTTGAAATGGATTGACCCAACATTTATCTTCCTTGGCAGCGTTATTCCATCTATTCTTGAATATCTTCATTTCCATGTTTGATTGTATTCTCACCTGCAAAAAAGAACCAAAAGAAAAAGAAAAGCACACAGGTCAACTATTGGCATTTAAATTGGAAAGAACATGTGAAAACGAACATAGTTTTTTTGCCATTTATGAACTTAGTATTCAAACCGAGAATCGGAAATTGAAAAGAACATTTTTTTTGTCACACTTTCCTTTGCAAGATGTCTCAAATTGATTAAACCCATTTCCTTCTCGGGAGATGATTAATGTATCAAATTTCACGATAGAAAATAAGTTGTAACCTTGACTGCCTTTGATTAGGTTGAAATTAGAAGCACCAAAGACAAAGTGAGACTATCAATTTGGAAAAGGGAGTGTCTCTCTCTATCTCTCTCTCTCATTTTGTAATTATTTTTAGAACATGCTAGAAGAGATATGGTTTATGAACTTACTGCAGATCTATCATCAATCGCATTGAAAGCAGAACTTTCCTGCAGTAGCAAAAGACAAATTCTCTCAGTTCATGTGAAATAGATGAAGCAGTAAAATGCAACTTGTCGATTTAGAATCTATACCAATGTTTTTGACTTTGACAAGTACTCTGTTTGTGAAGAGTTACCAGGCATCTCTTTCAATGCACTTGTCCGTGAATAGTTACCGGGCACCTCTTTCAACTACAAGAGGGAAGGCAGATGGTATAAGTCCAACAATTGAACTAGAACCCCATATTTGCATGGAGGGGAGATTTTGATTTCACTTTTTTGCCTTATCTATTCTGGAAGTTTCTTGTTTAACGTGAGGTGATACAATATAGACCTCAAACTATATATTCCATCAGTCCCTGTTTGACTTTTTAAGAATACGTTTATTTCAACATAATCAACCGGTAGGAACAAAAAAGGCTCACTGTCATGAAATTTGTTACATTTATTATGTGTTTTACCTTCTTGAAATGTTTCACTAGATTCACTACATCTTATGAGTAAATAAGACGAATGAGCACCTTTGAATTTAGTACTTATTAAGAAAACACTAATTTCAACCTAATCAATGGTCAAGAATACAATTTATTTACTCTTGTTTGTTTTGGTACATTTATGTGCCGAAAAAGGTATGGAACTCTTAATTTGAAAGTCCCGAAAAGGAAAATGAGACTGTTGATTTGAGAGGGAGGAAATATATTGCTTTTGTCGATATCATAGGAACTACTTGCCTTATTTCCAACTGAGGCACCAAGTGTAGGAAGACCCAAATGAACTATATACTCGGAGTCTACCACACCAACATTTTTCGTTCGATCGCCCTGTAAAAAGATGTTGTACATTTGTTACTGATGTAACAAGGAAAGAACCTAACAAGGAATTCATAGGATTGGAGATGGAGAATTTGCCTGTGCACAATAACCAAGTTGCATGTCCACCCCCCATGCATGAATCAAGTCATTCTGTTGATGGCAAATAATCATTAAAAAAAATAGCACAAAGTTGCCGGTGGACCACAGGCACCATTGGAAAAACAGGACATGTTGGAAATTAAAACCCAATGATTTGTGGGATTTGCGTTGATTCATGGATCAAAGATTTAGGTTATACTTTTTTTCCTCGGTTGTTGGATCTGTGTTTATTTCATTTATTTCCTTACCTGGATCATATACCACACACATCGCCAGGCTGCTCTTGAGAAAACAGGAGCCATCATTTCCACCCAACTGCATATCAAGTTTCATTTGTAATCTATTATGACTATTACAGAAGGCTGTCTTACAGCACCATAAAGAGAATAGTTTCGATATGTAATAGCAGATCAAACTAATGAGGAAATGATGAATAAATAGCATTAGGAGTTACGGGCATAAAATTCTTTACCCCACGCATGGAGGAGCTGTGCTGTTGTCATCACACCTTTCTCCTCCTTTTGATTTATAGATCCTCCTGATCAAGATATAAAGAGAAGGATAAGAATAACAACATTGTATAACCCTTCGAACTAATTTAGAGTATCCTTGATTGCACTTTTTTCCTTGGAAAATGCTGAAGATCCATATTCTCCATCTTTAGTGGTGTTTGATTGCACTAGATTTCCATGAAATCGATTTCCACAGTACAACTAGGAGTGGTTACTCATAGATTGTTTGACTTTAAAGATTGCCAAGTTTGATGCATAAAAGAATTAAACAGCTACTAAGTAGAGTTCATGCCCAAAAATAGTTAAGGATTGATGTAACTCAGATTAAAATTATAAATACTAAAAAACATCTACAATTCAAAAGTAGAATCCAAACCTGTGCACTCTTGATCTGCTCCTGCGTGCAGTAATGAGATGATGCACCTCTGATTTAGCAGGGTCAAGTGCTGGTTGTGATATTTCAAGTCCTTCACTTTTAACAATAGATAGATACCTGCAATAGTATAATTTGTTCAAGATAGGCAGTATCCAGTTCCTTAGTTTTATCAAAACAAAATATCCATACTATTTGACCTCCTCTACTAATTACTCCTTGAACTCAGCACATTTATTGCATTGTAGAAAACTCAAGAAAAAAGTGTATATAATCTTTTTTCTATTAGCTGTAAGTACAAACCACATGTACGCAGTTATGATCACATGCAAACTGAATCAGTTTTTAGTATTTTTTTCTCTTCTAATTGTTGATTAGTTGCTCTTTACTGTTTGGCTTCAGCATTAAAAATTTGATATGGAAGGTGTTTTACCACCCAAAAAGTTCAAATTACTAGCGGACCTCAGTAATGGTCATGTTCTGTAAAGATGTTTTATTGTGCTGTTTTCTTGAAGCAAAAGTACTTTAGGCCAATGAAGTAAACTCAGATAGCAATCACTCAGGAATTTCAAACTTAGTGCATATACCATAAAATTCAGAGCATATGTATACTCACCGTCCTGGGTGAAAATTGTCGACTCTAAGGTCCTCATCCCAAAGAAAAACGTAATCATATTCGGCAACTATGTCTGGATGTAAGAACCTTTTGGCAAACCACCTGTGCCATAAAAAAGTGCTTTACATTCAGAGAGGACAGATATATATGTGTGTGTGCAAGCAAGTCACGTAGGAATAAACTCCCAAACCTGTAATGGAATATGTGTTTACCATTTTGTTTGATTCATGGCAGATACATGTATGACAGAGCCATTCCAACCTAGCTTACTCCATTCATCCACAACACCATCATAATGAAAAAGCATCACAACAAATTCATTTGCCAGAAACTGCAATATTATTGTAGTCACAGCCATAAGTAATATATACACATATATAGAGAAAAAATATATTAACCTTGAATAAGGGCAGATTTATTCCGTTAGCAAGAAGGCATGAGGAATGCAACATCACCTTTTTAACAACTTCATTCACAATTTCCTTCTGCTTTATTCCAGCTGCAATGGCCAACAAGTTTACAGATTTCTTTGTATTGTTCTGATCCAATAAAGTTTTAGAATAAGTAGCTAGCATATTAAAAAAACATAGACGAATGCAAGAAAGAAAAGTTGAGGGGAAAAATCGAGTCAATATCCGAATAAGTATATATAGTGGCAATGAGGCATACTTTATCTACCTTGAGCAATAAATGCCAGTCATTGCTGATGGGCTAATGGCACATATAAAAGGTTGACAAGCACATTCAAACTAATAAAACAACATTGCATTATATGTTTAAAGCTTATTAACAAATAATTTGATATTTATCTGATTAACATTCATTTAGATAAGCACCAACTACATATACCACGACTTGAAAAGGCCATACAGAGGGTACAATAGAAACAATAGTTAATGTGAGTTTGCATTTGTACGCTGATTGACAAATCCATCAGTGATTTTCACATACATTTTTTGCGACAGGGCCCCACAAGGGGCGCATTTCCAAGTTAGAACTTTTGGCAACAATTCCCTCTGGCAATGCCTCACTACCCAAAGGCCTGCATTGATTCTAAAACCAAACGAAAAAGAATATATTATCATATGTTTAAAAGCTGATATGTTATGCGATTGTATATATGAAAACTATACCGAAATAAATACATGCCATAAAACCAGATCTTTCTTAGAAATGGACAAACCTTGCATTTGTTACGTTGTGTGCCCTGCCTTGTCCCATTCACATCTATCTCCGATCTTTGTGACATCTACAAAAGCAGGCCCAAGTTCATGCATTTTATGTTACAATCACACACTGAAACTTTACGGCACAATTTTCTCAACATAGTCATACAACTTGTGAGTTCCATTTGAAATTTTGCATACAAGTTTGAATTTGTCTAGTTCTTGATAAGACACATGCTTTCATTCTTGTACAAACTATCCTGACTTAAAGTTTGTGGAGAAGATCTTCAAGTTATATGCAAAAGCATAAAATGCGATAGGCATATACAGAAAATGGTATACGATTATATAATCTCTTCTCTACAAAAATCAAGAATCGAAACAATAGATGCGTACTCTGAAATCCTTTCCAAGGAATGCACTTCCAATGAACAAAACACCACAAATTAAAGAGGCCGTAACAAACACACTGCAGAGATATAATCTACTTTTAGGATCTGATAGTAGAGAAACCTGAAAAGGCGACAAATGAAAGAAAGAATGAAATGAAATGAAATAATCGTATTGAACTAACAGGGAAGTTCATGCAGTTTAGATGATTTTCTCAGTTGTATGTTAATCACATCAATGTCAACAAGAAGCTTGCCAAAAAAAAAAACATAAAAAACTCAAGGGAAGAAATTACTAATTACAGCCTTTGTCTCAAATTAAGACTTCTTGTTCGAAATTACAGCATATCAATAAATATTATGAACTTTGAGAGCAACAGGGCACCAACGAAGTTATTAGCCTTTGTATGAAAAGGTTAAATTTGGTATAGCACAATTGTCTATACCCTAATATAGAAACAGGACTCTTAAATTGAATTTCATAAAAAACAGTAGGAATGTCAATTAACAAGATTGTACTTGGAATGCTCTCTCATGGCTATTTAATTCAAGTTTTGAATGTCAGACAAAAACTACAAAAGAAACAAACTAATGAAGCTTCCAAGAAATTTACAATAAAAAAAGTTTACTTGAAACAGCATACATAATTTTCACCCTGTCATTATTTTAACTAGATGAAAAGTATTTCAACCAAACCAAAACCTCCATACTTAGTTTTACACCATTCAAATATATGAAAATAATACTCATACTCAATTTTTATACAAATATTTTTTTGCACAAATTATGTGGCACCGGTTAAATGAACTGGCAGGACCATACATTTAATGCTTTGTCTATCTTTTCTTATATATTATTGGTGCCACGTCAATTTGTATTAAAAGTTTGTATAGAAATTGACTATATTTAGCATTACTCTCAAATATATAGCGCTCTTTAATTTCTTCCAACAAATTAAAGCAAAGAAGAAATTAATGTTCATTTACAAAAGTACACAATCAATTAAAACTTGGGACTCATCCAGTTATGAGTAATTAAATAGCTTCAACAAATATAAGACTTCACCAAACTAAAACGAACAGAATAATTTAATGCTTGTTTGCGGAAAAACAAAAACTTCAACAACTATAAGACATCAAATCAACTTCAATTCTTTCAATTTCTCATCAAGGAAAAAGAAAGGATCTGCGATTGAACGTCGAAGATAGAATCATGTGTTCGTTAACAGAGCAACCAGACCAAAAAAGAAAGCAAAATTGAAACTAAACTCCCAAAATGAAAATAATAATAATAATTGAATTTTCAATTTTCAAAATTCAAAACCAAAACTTAACTAATCCCGCCTAGTTCGTATGACCATTTTGCCTTGTTTTAGTGAAAATATATATATATATACCTATTCTGCTTTTTATTTACTTCTTCTTTTCATCTCTTATCAAACTAATAACAAGTAAATTACCTTCATTTATAAATCAAACAAACAAACAAGAACTAAACAAATAAAAAAAAAATTGATTTCAAGTTCATATTTATACAAACATATGTATATGAATACGCTACTCGTATTGCGAAAGCAATTTTAACTCCGCGGCGGAGCAAAGTACTGCTTTCCAAAATTGTACCATATGTATCAAAAAAAAGTTGTACATTATTTCGACAATAACACGATATAACAGAGAGAGAGAGAGAGGGGGGGGAGACTTACGAAATTGAATGTCTTCATATCTGAACAAAAGAGCAAAGGCATCAACAAAGGCCTAAAGAAGAAGAGAGAAAAAATGGCCTTTTCAGTTAGTAAGAAAGTCCCGTACATAAAGAAACGAATAAAGGCAAAAAAATAAAAAAAAATTCAAAAGAAAAGAAAAAGGTTACTTGTGTTAACGGTAAAACGGCGTCGCTTTTTCGAGTCAGCAAAGAGAAAAAGTTCCAAGAGAGAGAGATTTTCAGAAGCCTCTAAATCATTTCAAAAGCCACCATTAATGGACCAGCCATGAGTTCTCTGTTCTAGAGAGAGAAAGTGGGGACTTCTAGAGAGAGAAAAATATATCATGTTTTGAACTTGGGAAGGGGGACTCTAGAGAGAGAAAGAGAGGAGAGAGAGAGGGGGGAAGTTACTATATTATTACACATTGGAATGTAGTTGTCGTGCAAAAAACGTACAGGAGTTATACTCGCGCGAGTAAAATAACTTTGTACTCGCTTTGTGGTATTGCCACGTGTTGATAGGTGGGCCCAAGAGAACTGAGATTGTTTGGAATTTTTTTTTTATTACCAAAAAGATAAATTTTATTTGCTATAGTTTTCGATTAACAGTAACTAGTCAACTAGACTTTTTTTTTTTTTTTGAAAAAATAACAGTAACTAGACTTTGATTTTACCAAAAAGAAAAAAAAGTAAAGTAACAAGACTTTGACATTAGGGTCTTGGGCGAATTTAAATTCGAATTTACCGAGTCTAAACTGTTCCTTTTAAAATTGAATTAAAATAAAAATATTAAAACTAAAATAAAAAAAACAAGTTTAAAATTAAATGTTTTCGGTTTGGGTTTAGGTTTTGGACCTTAGGATACTCAAACCAAATTCCCACTATCTCCACCTTTTATTATATATATTGAGCTATTTTTTTTCATTTTAGTAAATTTATATTTTGAGTAAGCGGTTTAATTTAGTTGGAAGATATTTATTAAGATCTCTTAAATTCGAGTCTCATTAATAGGGTTTGGGTGGATTTTTGTTAACTCGTATCTTGTAAGAGCATGTCTTATTATTGAGCATGAAACAACTTTTGTTAGAAGTCTATGTAAAATTATCAAGGATTGTGTGATTCAAACTAGTCTCATTTTATTATATAAACATATAAGCACGAAGATCTTGATGCAATTTAATATCATAGATATTTGATTTATTTGTACGCAAGTTTGTTACACAAATATTAAATATTTTATCTCTGTGTAGGTTGTTTCCAACTTAATTGTTGGTAGATAAATAATTGTGCTGCCTATGCCATAGGCTACGTGTGCATTAAATTGATATTTAAAAAAAAGGTTAAAATTGAATGAATTCAAACTGAAAATAATAATTTAGTTCGGGTTTTCTTGTAGATTTGAAAATCGAAACTGAACTACACCAAATTGAAGCTAAATATGAGAAGTTCATTTTGGTTTGTGTTTCCTTAATTTTTACTCTAACCAAAACCAAAAACATTTGAAATATTGTGTACAATCTACTTGTGAAGACACATAATTTTAGAATATGTTTTAAAGATTGCTATATGTGCATTGGTCGGTAGTAAATTTTATATAGAGTGTACTTATGATGATCTAATGTAGTTGACTAATGCACAGATTTATAGCATAGGCTTTGTGACATAATAATTAGCGTATGTTCTTCTCATTTAATCCTTACTTAGGACACACTTGTAACAATTAAGACAATGAAATTTTTTTATTATTATTTAATTTAACTAGTTAGGTTAAGTACGATCAATTAGGAAGGACAGAGAATTTATTTTTTCTTCACAATTGGGTTTAAAAGCAAGAATTTGGTAATGTAATCTATTTCATAAAAATATGCATGATTGATGGGAACTTGACCGCACCGCCACTGCTTCATTTGAGTTTGGTGAAGAACTCATTGAATTGCACAATATTTTATAACCAAAGATACATAGAATTGAATATATTTTTTTTTTCAATTTTCCTTTTTATAAGACTAATTCACATCCGTAAATCTAAGTCCATTGTGCACAAAAAAATTATATTTGCCGAAATTCGATCTTAGAATAACCCTAAAACATTCGTCCAACGGGCAAAGTTATAGCCATAATTTATTATGAATGGGAGGTGATAAAATAATAGAGGAAAAAAAATATTGAACACAACACAAGCATATACTTAGGCATTTGATTTATAGCATCGTTACGAGTAAAATTACAACTGTCCCCGATTTTTTCTTCACATCCTTTAGTTAGGGTTTTTTTTTTTTTTTTTTTTTGTTTATGCAATGAGGTATTTGAATTATCTTTCGCACACTTCGACCAATCTTCATTTTTAGATCTAAGATTGAATCCACGTGCTATAATTGTTTTGCTTCTATGGGACTAGCTTTTTGTGAACTTACAAATCTAAGATTAAATCCGCAGGTCACAACTTTTTTGTTGTTGCTCGTCCAACTTTCATGCATTTCAACTAATTTCCACTTGCTATTTAAGATTGAATCTACTAACCACAATTGATTTGTTGTTTTTAAAAATGAACATGAATAACTCTTAGTCGACTCAAAAACTCAACTTGTAATCAAATTGCTAACTCAAAACTTGTAAATTTTATGATAATCTTATTACCCATGCTATCTAACATTTTGGGTTCTCTTTCTATGTTACAACAAGATTAGCATCTGTCCACTGATCTTTTATTTGTAGTCACGGAAAAAAAGTTGAAAGTGAGATTACAGTCCTCCAATGAAAAATAAAAGAAATTAATTAGAAAAGAAGATAAAATTACTGTAATTTGTGGGTATGAGTAATTACAGGTGGACATCATCATGTCTGTTGGTCTTTCCTTTTCGCCTTTAAATGACTGATCATGACCATGGCTGTTAAGTGTTATTATTTAAAGAGAATGTTGGCCTAATTTTGGATAATTAATTGCTGTTAACACTTCAAAATGATTTAAAATTTGGATGCTTACGAAATAAATAGCGTGTCTCAGTTGATAAAGGATTTTGAAATAACTTTGATGCTACTCTTAATATTTAAGTTAAAATAAAATAATAAATAAAGATGTAGTCAAATAATAAAATATTTTCTAATTTTATCCCGGGCTTGGCGCTTCAATCAAATGATTTTTTTTATTAAAAAAACAAATGCATTAATAAAATAAGAAAAACATTTAGGTGGTGTTTGGTTGATATTTTGAATTAAATTTTTAAGTTGAGTTTTTAAAATTTGATATTTTGTAAAATTTGAAAGTACGTTAAAAAGTGAATTTAGTTTTTATTTGAGTTTTTTTCAACCAACTAAAAAATCTAATAAAAAATTTTTCAAAAAATAGTTACAATAAATCTTATTTTATAAATCTCGACGAGTAGGTTTCAAATATATATATATTTTTTTATCTATTTTTGATTTTTGTATTTTAAGTTATGGTGTTTTAAAAAAAATTAGAGAGAGAAAGTAAAGTAATATACGCTAGGGTATATCTGTGCCCAACGGCACGTTATTTTTTATATATACACTAGCGCTATTAGTCTTAGTTTTTATTTTGTGTTCTATTGTTTCTTTCTGAACTCTTGTATTTGAGCATGTTTTGTTTCGGATATGATTATACATATCGGCATCTTTTGTTTCAGATATGATTATATATATCGTCAAAATTAATATACTATTTTTATGTACTAATTTAGCTTACTTAACCCCACTTATCATATCCAAAGTTATGAAACACATGTTATGCAATGGATTAATTAAGTTTAATTATTATAATCACAATGTATTTTGTTTTATAAATCTTGATTTTCTATTTTTGAATTCAAAATTTGATTATGTAGGGCAATTGGTTGGATTTGATACATTTGGCGAAATTCGAACTTGAATACCTAAAAATATATCCGACCTAGATTAGTTCAAACATGCTATTTTATACAAATCCAAACTCAACCTAGTCAATAGCAAATCCAGGATTATGTGGTTAAGGGAGCTTAGTGTAAAAGTTCAAAAAAATTTCTACAAAGAAAATAATGCTAAAAAGATAGAAAGATAGTACAAGTTATAATTCATAATTCATAATTCATAATAAAACCAATGATACAAGTTATAATTGTCCATGACAAGTTTTCATATTCTGAAAATGTTGCATTATATATCAAATCACATATACAATGCAGCAGCGAAGTTTACTTGAGTATAAAAGTAATATATGCAAATTCTCGCAGCAGTAAAATTAACCGATTCAATAGCAATAATCAACTCATAGAATCACATTAAAAAGAAAATGATAGTACCCAATTTGAAGAAAATTAACCAAGTAGATTCAAAAAAATAAGCTCAAGATTTAAAGAAGAAAAACTTTCAAATAGCACATCCGAATAGAAATACACAGCTCAAATCTATGTACACGCAGCCACAGCACTACTGTGAACTCACAACCATGGCACCACTGTGAACACCACCGAGTACAGCACCACAGCACAACCGAGTGTACAAAACATATCCAAAAACCTCAAAACAAATTTTAGGATACACACAGCCAAATATAACTTTGGATCTTCTAAGGTTGAGAGAGGTTAGGGTTTGAGAGGGCGGGACAAGGAGTTGTGAAATTGGGAATTAACAGTTTGGAGGTGTTGTGCAGTGTTCTGTTTTTGGAGATGGAAATGAAATTGGGCGAAGAGTTGATGGAGATACTGTGTTTTTTTTTTAAACCTGGCCTTCCAACTATTGTCCCTTGGTGCGTTCGCCTCTGCTCCTAGTCTTAGTTTTTATCTTGTGTTCTATTGTTTCTTTTCGAACTCTTGTATTTGAGCATGTTTTGTTTTGGATATGATTATACATATCGGCAGCTTTTGTTCCAAATATGATTATATATATCGTCAAAACTAAAATACCATTTTTACATACTAATTTAGCTTATTCAACATGCTTGTCATATCCAAAGTTATGAAACACATGTTATGCAATGGATTAAGTTTAATTATTATAATCACAATGCATGTATTTTGTTTTATAAATCACGATTTTCTATTTTCGAATTAAAAATTTTATTATGTAAGGCAATTGGTATGATTCGACACATTTGGAAAATTTGAACCCAATCCACCTAAAAACATATCCAACCTAGATCAGTTCAAACATGCTATTTTGTTCAAATCCAAACTCGACTCAAGAGGGCAGGGCTTTAATTTGAGAAATGCTACCTAACTGAAAAAATAACATGACCCAAATGTTAATGATTTGGGACAGGCCAAAAATTCATCTGGTTGGCCCATTTGGCACCCCCAACAAAAAGTTAAGTTTTGACGTCACCATTTAAATGTATATGTTATTGTCTTTTTTTTTTTGTAAAATTTTAATATATAATTTTATAGTAATAATGGGTTTTGTTCAATAAAGGTCAATTAACAGGTTTCAAATATATAGATTTTATTAAAAATTTATTTTAGAATTTATGTGAGTAATTTTTATATTGATTTGATGTGTTGTACATTGATTTGAAGTTTTTTTTAGTCATCCTACTAATGCAATTATGTTTATTATTAAAGTAATGTGTTATTTGAGAAGAATACAATAAAGCAATACTATACTTGAGTAAATAAATAATTGCTTTAACAACATTGATAGCCTTCATTTTTTGCCATTTTTCGTGCTAAATTATGCTTGTAAAAGAACTATTGGAATCAACAAACTTATTTAGTCGTTTGAAGAGCCGAATTTCACCACGTAAAAGTTTGTAAGGGCTTGGAGGCTGTGTACGAGCTCGAGCCCTATTACATTCACATTCGAATTAATTTGGGCTAGTTTCTTAACTTTATAAAACAGGGAATTAAGAGGGGAAGACTTGTACCCCATTTCAAAAGATTATAGTTGGTTTAGTAGATAAGACTTTGCTTGTTAATCAAAACATTTAGAATTCAAACTCAACTTGTTATATTTTTAATAAAAATAACTATGTTATGAATGGGCTTGGTCTAAAATTGTAAAGAATTGAACCTCAAATCCAGCATTTAGTTTGTGAAAACGAAAAATCGAATGTTTTGATATAGTTTCTAATATTTCAAAATGGACAGAAAAACTAAAGCCAGAAATCGATTCGGGAAAACCAACCCTGTCAGTTTAAAAATGGTTTACAAAATTTAACCAATTAGACAGTGCACACTTTTAATGGCAGCATACTAATATTTTTTACTTTGTAGTTTGTACTCAATCCTTTCTTTAACAGTTTAATACTTTTATATCATTTGAAATAATTAATGATAAACACTTGCACCCCGACAAAAAATAAGTTATTCTCTTATTTAACCATCAAGGGATCTCTAAGTATTAATAGCCTTTTCTCCTCAAATTATATACGCAAGTAGTGGAGCTGGCAAAGTCGGACACAACACAACTTGACACAAAATTATAAATCAGTGGGTGAACTCTTATTAGATTCAGGTCACTATCCAACATCACAATAAGACACGGTTAATAAGGAATCGTGTTTTTCTTTATTAGTCAAAATCAATTAAGACCCGTTAGACCATTACGAACCCATTTGAAACATATTTATATTATTTTTAAATTAACCGTGTTAGATTATCAAATTTACCCTAAACAACACATTAGATTTAGATGTAAAACGAGTCGTATCATGTTACCTATTAAAGTAAGGAATCCACTGCCAGGTCTTTTAGGTAGTGTACAACCAACTATGCATGTTATTTGTAAAATTAATCCAGTATCATAGATGAAAGAAAAAAAAAAGGTCCTGAAATTATATAGATTAGGTCGGCCCAACTGGTGTGCTGTAAATTATTCTGGGCGTGAAGGTCCAGCCCATCTGCCATCATCAGCATCAGCATCAGCATCATCTTCCTCCCGTCTCCTCTACACAGAGGTAAGAAAATTGCCCCTCTTTCTCTCTCTGTATCATTTCATGGCCTGGGATCTCTCTTTCTAGGGTTTCTCTTCTCCTCTCTGTTCTCCCTCCTTCATGTAATATTCTCTTCTGTTCTTTCCTTTCATCTCTTCAATTCTACAATTTTTATCTTTATTATATTGATTGATAAAGTTGTAGAAACTGGATTCTAGTTAAAATGGGTATTTCTCTGGTATAATCATCGCATGTATGCATCGTTTGTTTTCTGTTTGCTTGTTAAGTTCTACTGTTGGATGATTTGTTAATTGTTGTGAATCTTTATGAACCCTTTTAAATTTGAGGTTAACTATGTGTATGTTAAAGCTGCACCTCTTCTGTTTGAAGAAATACCTCAAAGACTACCGCAACTTGTTTGCTTCATTGTTAGTAACTGCAGATTTTGTTCATTCTTTGGATGTATAAATTTACTAGGATTAAGCCAATTTAGAAGTTCTCACAGTGGTATTAAATGACCCTTGGGCAAGTGATTTACTTTTGATCTTCTACCTCTTGGGCAAGTGATAGATTCTTATGGGTTGGGGTGAGGGAATGTATACAATACCTGAGTTTAATTCAGCAGGTTTAGCATACTTGTAATGACTCACATCGATTAACTCCTCACATTGGTGGAGTAACAGGGAGATCCTTGGCTTATATGTGGGTTCAATGAACTTGAGTTACATCCTTGGCTAGCCATTTTGGGGAGAACCAGGGCCGTTTTCGAATTTTGTAGCTATGTCCTGTGTGTTTGTGGAAATTGTGGAACATCGTAGGTACAGGGATGCATATAGGGCATAAATGATAACTGCATTGTTTTGCAGATAATAAAATGTAGAGGGCTACTATTTTTTCAAGTGGCACATGATGCATGAACCTCAAAAATTATTCTGAAGCCACGAGATTGCATTTCTAGGAAGCAGGCCAACGGGTAGTGTGGAGATTCCAATCAACCACCCTACAATTCCAAATGTAATTTTTGTGCTTGATTCTTACAAGCCTAGTGGAGGAACAGTCGCCCAATTCCTAGGTTCTGATAGATAGATATGTTTTGTGAAAGGAAGTATATAAGCAAAAGGCTTTTCATATATATATATATAATATTTTTAATCACAAAGAATCCCAAAGTTTGTTCTTTTTATTTTTATGAACTTGTATAGTATGCTTGAAAGATGTAAATTACATTTTAATGTGTATTATGTATGAGCTTTAGGAAGATGCTGCTCGCAATGTGTATTTATTGGACACAAAATACCAATTATATATTATTTTTGGGTAGTGACTGCTATAAATCTGATTTCTTGCATACGAGTTTCAGTTAATAATGTGATTTATTTATACTTCGCAGTGTTACACGGCTTGAATTTGCGAGAGGAAAATGCATCCTCCTTTAACTTTGCATAGGCACCCAATGTGCGTGGATGTAAGTAGATCTTCATGCTTTTCCTGTTCTGTTTTTATAGTAGTTTATCATATCTTCCAATGAACTGCTTATTGCTTATAAATTGGGATACATAGTTTACCCAACTAGCATGCTGTCTGAGTGTACGTTTGGGGGTCCTTGTCTTCCAATCTTCGCATCAATTAGGAGAGGTGGAACTGAGGAAGGAGTTGGATAGTTTGTCTATTAGCAGTATTTATGTAGTACTCCCTTCGTCCCCAGGAATACAGTTTGACTTTCACACTTTTTAATGATACACTAATTTCAACCTTATTAACGGTTGAGGGCAAACTTTCTACATGTTTGTTTTGGATTTGTGTATATAGAGACAGGTTCTGTAATTTTGAATTAGTATATAGAGGATAGATATGACAATATGACATGACATGATATGCATCCATCTCAAATTGATGGTCCCATTTCCTTTGTTGGACATAATTAATGTACCAAATCTCACAATAGAAAATAATTTGTATTCTTGATCATTGATCAGGTTGAGATTTGTGTTTGCTTTAAATGTACTAGTGTTGAAGTAAGACTATTAATTTGAGACAAAGTATGCTTATACATATTTGATTGCTTGACGCAGGTCATTGAACAGTTCCAGAAGTGTCATTTGGACCATCCGATTGGGAAATTCTTTGGCGAATGCACCGATCTCAAAATAAAGCTTGATCACTGTTTCCGCCAAGAAGTAAGGTTTCTTTATTTGACCTGTGTTTTTGTACTCCCTCCATTCCATTGCGTTAGTAGCTCATTTAGTTCAGTCTCTTGTTTTTTCCTGAAAATTTGAACCGGTAGTTTTATGTATAATATCTCGTGGTTTGTGTTACGGGTTCGAATCAAAGGATTTCAACTCCTTTACTAAAGTTTGAACTTTATATGAAAGACCACTGATTTAAGATATAAGAAACTAATAAAGCACAAAAAGTCCAAACGTGTGAGAATCAACTTTTGAAGGAAACATTGATCTTAATGTAAGTGATTGTCAATATCAAAGCTTCGCATAACTATGAGAAGATTTAGAGCATTAATTTTTTAAATGCGAATCTCAAAACTAGGAATAGAAGTCAATATTATGTATCGGTTACGTATCGTTTTTGCTAAAAAATAATATCGTGTATCGTAATGTATCGTAAGATACATTTTGATTTTAATTTTTATACGAGTATACATTTTTATATATATAAACCCGTGCATACATACATTAAAGATGTATGTAAATAAAAAATATCTATATTTTATCCATATATTATTAAATATTAGAAAGACCGATACAAAAAATTAATGGACTCCTAAATATTCTAGTTCTGTATAAGTTTAATAAAATTCTTATTTACTACGGAAGGTTTAAATAGATAGTAAAATATTGTCTCATAAAATGGTGGGCCCTGTACTCCAGTCTCTCCTTCCTTTTCTTAACCCTATTTTTTTACTCATTATGTCAGAAAAACAAAAGCCTAGGTCAATGTTCTCTCTCTCTTTCTCTCTCTATATCTATCTCCGTCTCTGTTTACTTTTCGGTTTCCACCGACATCTTCCTTCTTCCCCCACTCGCCGCCGACCACCTCGCCGTCGTCACTAACAAATCAGGTACTCTGTCTCTCTCCTCGCTGCCCAGATCGCCCTTTCTCTCTCTCTCCTTGCTGACCAGATCGCCATTTCTCTCTCTCTGTTTCTATCGTAATATTTTTTTGGCGTTTTAAGGTTCAACTGGGTTATTTTTGTTCTCCCTCCTCGACGTCGTTTTACAAAAAATCCCCAAAAAAGCATATCTCGCGATACGACAAAATCTCGCGATACATTCATGTGATACACGCTCAAATCAGATATATTATACATACATCTCGTTTTTCTCACGAGACGATACGTATCGTACGAGATCAACTACCAATAATACATATATATATATATATAGGGAGATATTATTGACACACACATCTAAACACTCTCTAAACACTCTGGCATTCCAAATTGGTTTGGCTCTTAAGGATCAAGTGTGTGTACATATATAATCAGTTATTAGGGGCCGAGCTAATGTAATTTTTTTTATCCAAAAATAGTTCGGTCCCTGCACCTTGTATGTACATGTATACTCGGTCTTTAAAGGCTAAGTAAATATGACTGAGTGTTAGTGAGTATTTTGGTGTGTCTCAATAGCACCCACCTATATATATATATATATTTGCGGTTGTGCTCTACAAAGGACCTTTCTTCTTTTGAAAGGGCATCCTTTTTGAGCTGGTACTTGGTTCAATTTTTTGATAAAATTTCGTAGATATGATCACCATGATAGGAAGATCATTTCCACAAACTTTTAGGAAAAATGCAATCTAGATACAGGTGAAACTAAAAATTGGTATATATGTGTGCGTGCGCGCATTTGTGGCTGTTAAAAGATCCGTCCTTTTTTAGATCCAACCTGTCATATACATACATATACGAAATATTAACAAAATATGTACGGTATACCCTCTTTAAATTAATACTTGATAAATTAATAATCTCTTTTCAATAATAAAATTGTCCGGTTCCAACTCGGGACCAACGTGCTGAATTAGTGATCTCGTTAAAATTTTAAGATATAATATTTTAAAAATGTCCTTATAGCATTCTATAGGTTGCAAACATTCCACAAATTAATAATTCGCTAAAAAAGTTAAAAAAATAAATTGACTTCGAAGGTTTTCATAAACTATGAATCACAAGTAGCACGTCTTTCTTGAATTTCAAATTTAGTTGAATCTTAACTCTACGTGCGCAACGCACCCAAAAGTCATGTGGTTGCATTCTCATATTTCAAGAAGTTTTGTTGTGTCCTCGGTGCTTTGATTGCTGCTTTGCGTGAAACCGGTACCAAATGTTGCGTATGATAATCACTTTCTTTGCCTTAAATTGGTCAATTTATTTGATAAATAAAATTTCACTGAACCTTGATAAGTGAACAAGTACACAATGTATTGACTCTTGCACCAAAAAAGTAAAATATCTTTGTAAATTGATAACTTGTTAATTCGGTAAAATGATATCTCTGTAAATTTATAGAGGTTATATTATAATACTATACAAACATATATATGTGTGTGTATATTGTTAACCGGTCTTAGAGCATCTCTAAGAGGCTCCTCAAAAGACTAATTTTCACAATTTTGTGGGGCCACATCATCGTTTTTGCTCTACAAATTGAACAACTTTTGGCTCTTCGTGAAGTTGGCTCTTCAACTTGTTGGAAATGTGAGAAAATAGTATTATGTATGGGTACTCAAGTGTCATCTCTCTCAACCAATTTTGGAAACTGAAATAGTAAAATATAGAAATTTATAGTGACTTGGAGTCACAGTTCCATGCATACGTAGCAAAAAGGAGTCTTCAAATTGCTATGCAAATCCATAGTACAAATTTGAAGAAAAAATTTGCTACTTCTCTTGGGGATGCTTTTAATGAGTGCTAGCATGTTAATGGATATCAATTGAACTAATTTGTTAACTATTTTGTCAGACACTAATACGACTTGAAGCCATTAAAATTCGACCCATTGATATATAATTTTGTGTTGTGCCTGATTTTGCCAGGCCTATTTGGGGATTGCAAAATAGAAACTGCGACTCTTAGCAAAATAGAAACTATAACTCTTATTTGGGACAATTAATTTTTTTTTTCATGCGATTGGATACCTAGCAGTACACGTGATAAGCACTTGCTATGGTTTTGCAGAAAGCTATGAAGCGAAAGGCGAATTTTGAAGAGAGCAAGAAGCTGAAGGAGAGGCTACAAGCTCACAGGAAGGAAAAAAGTGCAGAGAGAGGCCAGGAAGATAACAATTTCATGCAAGCTTAATGGTGATGAACAACTTTTAACATATATTTATACCCCAAAATCATGCTTCATTCTTTGTATTATGCCCATTTTGTTGGCATAAAGCATGATTTTATAACACCAAAGTGATTATACTAGGGAAGCTGCAATTTGAGATGGATTGAGAAATATTTCACTTTTACTAAATTTTGTGACAAAAATAAAATAAAATTTGTTCATGTATAAAAAAAGACAGTAGATACGCAAAACAATATTCTGCTTGTGCAAGAGGAAATAAAAGTCCATTCTCATTTATTTCTGTTATAATCAATATGTATGTACATATTTGGGTCAGGTTGGGCATGTGACAGAGATTAATGCTTTACAGCAAGAGACATTGGGTTTTAGCCCCCGTTTAGTTCTTTAATGAAGGTTTTAGTACCCACTTTTACATTTTTTTTAGACTTTAGCCCTCTTTTGGATGGAACAATTAGTTAAAGTCATATGTCAAAATAGCCCTTATTGGGTGAGAGAAAAATGTAAATGCAATAATTATTTTACTTTTTTTAAAATACTTCTCAAAATAGAAATTATCAATTGAGATGCTCCACGTATAAATATTGTATTGACCAACATAGTATGGGGCATTTATTAAAATTATAAATATTTATATATATATATATATATATATAAATCTGTTTACTAATAATGTATAAATTTTGTATAAAACATATGGAAAATTTTATTGAAATTAAAAAATATATAAAATATATTTAGGCTAAATGACCAATAAGTACAAGGTATTTTATTACGTTTTTTACTTATGCCAACGAACTCCATTTTCCATCAAAAGTACTAATGAACTTTTTCAATTTTTTCACTTAGGTTTAAAGCGTAACTTCCATTAAATTTCTCTAATGGAAGTCTGACGTGGCGTTGGCGTGGCAAATATCTTCATTTTTTTCGACCACTTCCATTGATTCCGGCCATCTCCATTTTTTCTTGGTTTTTTTCTTTAATCATATCTCCACCTTTTCACCTCCATTAATTCTAGCCATTACCACCACTGATTCCGGCCACCTCCATTGATGAAGAGAGAGAATGATTCCGGCCAACTCCCTTTTCACCTCCATTAATTCTAGCCATCATGGGTCATTGATTTCAGCCATCACCTCCATTAATTCCGACCATTACCACCATTGATTTCGGTCACCTCCATTGATTCCGAAAAACATGCTGCCGAAGCATGTTTGGGAAGAAGAAGAAGAGTAAAGATTAAAGAGAAAGAGAGAGAGAATTGACAACTTAGATTGCCAACTCAGCGCCACGTCAGATAAAATGCCATGCCAGCTGCCACATCACACTTTCGTTAGAGAAATTTAACGGAAGTTACATTTTGGACCTAAGTGAAAAAATAAAAAAAGTTCACCGGTACTTTTGATGAAAAATGGAGTACGTTGGCATAAGTGAAAAATGTGATAAAATACATTGTGCTTATTAGTCATTTAACCATTTACTTAATTAACATTTATTGATTTTATTAATATAATTCTTAAAATTTAAAAATAATTAACATTTGAAATACTTTTTAGTTTAAATTAATATTGTATTTTTAATTTTCTCTCGACCGAAAAGGTCATTAACAATTTAAGAAGAGACATTTTTGACAATTCATTAACCAAAAGGCTAAGAAAACATAAAAATAGGTACAAAATTATTAAAATTTAATTAGAGATGGTAAAATAGATTGACTATGCGCGTTTTTAACCTACCCCAACCCAACTGGGGCGAGAGTTTTTGAACTGGGTCGGGTTAGAGTCTATGAAAGTAAACTGATACCAGGTTGAGTTCGGATTTTGACAAAAAAAGGGGGCTGATAAATGCACCCCCATTTTTTGTCACAAACACCTTCTACACTTTACATCCCCAAGTTTTTAAAAATTTATCACAAACACCCTCCTTTACCACCCTCCAATTAACAACCATACTTTTGATTAATTAAACTAATAAAGTTAAATTAAAATTGAACCAAACCCATAAAACAAAATAATAAGAAGAATAACAGGGGATTTAAACACACAATTCTTTTCCCTATTACCGTGCTCTAGTTTCAGACTCCCATCCCCACTGTTGTTCCCATAATCTCCGTCTCCACCGCCAGTCTCTCTCATTCTCCATCTCCACTTGTGGATCTTTTTTTCCATCTCTCCTTCGCCCCTACCCACTAGGCGCTACGCACACCATTGCTGGCGACCCATCTCTGTACGAGTGTGAACACTCTCCCGTCCTTCATTACTTCATCACCTACAAAACTCCTCTGTCTGTGATAAAGCTCAAAGGTAGTCAATCATCTTTCTCTCACTTCACATTTTTCTCTTTGTGAGGTGGCTCAAAGCACAACACCAAACTGTATGGGTTCGATTTTACCCCCAAATTTAGTGTCCTTGAAAGAGGAAAAAAAATGAGAGAGTGGTTATGTCAGGATCTACTAGCTTGAACAGATCTTGAATCTAAAATTATAAAGCAGACTAATGAATGAATATAGAGAAAATGGGGACAAAAATATAAATTCTAGAGTAAGAGAAAGTTTAAAGGTGAAGAAGAGATCTAGAAGATAATTTAGAGAGAAGCAGCAGAATAAGAAAATGTAGAGAAAAAGAAAACAGAATTCTAGAGAGAGAATTTTTCATATATATTTTTCCATGCCTTAATAGAAATGGAGATGAATTTATAAATGATTGTTTAGTGACGTACACATTTATGTCTTGCAATATTTTCAAAGAATAAAATCTTGTGAGATGTTAAGTGTAATATGTAATTGTAATAAGTATTTTTGTTGAATTGTGTGAGACTTATAAAATTACATTTGCATTAAGAAATTTGTTCTATTATTTGTTTAATTTTTCTCATAAAAAAATCGGTGTCGACCTCAATTTATTTCCGAGCTCATTAAATATAAATGCCGTACTCAATTTATTTTTGAGCTTGTGTATATAGCCTCTTTTTTAGTAAATGTCAAACTTATTAAACATATCAAGGTTGTGAAGCTTAGCTTCTTTCTTATAAGCATCTTTCTTAATTAAAGATAAAAAATTTAAGTTATGAAGTATGTTAAAATTATTAATGACGTTGAATTTTTTTATCAATAGGCCGAGTTTTAATTAAATAGATCACACCGAGCTTATAAACATCACCTAAAGCGAATAAATTCTTCACACAACATTCCGACAAAACGAAACAGCAATCAACACAACATAAATGAAAGAAAAACATGCATTTGATAAAAAAAGTCCATTACAAAAAGATAAAAAAAAAGATAGGCTTTCTTCAAAAATTCCTTCGGTGTCAAAAGCCTTAATGGTTCAATTTCGATGACTCTCATGACCTTCTCGAGTTGTTTATTAATTTTGTCGAAACTCTCTTCAAGAAGGCTTCCTGCGCTTGAAAGAAGCAAATCGTTCTTTCAAACGAAGAAATCGACCGGCAAGACGGTCATAGCTCTTCTTCAAACGACGATGTTTTCGTTTAAGGCGAAAAAAGGCCCTTAACATATTGGTCACTTCTGTAGCGTCTACTCCTTCAGCGTATGGAGAAGCAGAATTAGAAATGGATTCATTGTTAAGATCCTCCATTGAAATGGAACTCTGAGGTATAAACAGTGAAGAGTCCGATTTATATAGGATAGGAATTACACAGGGGGTTAGAAAACCCTGTGCAATGAATATCCTTGAAATATGAGAGGACATTCATCATTTATTATTATATTCATTTCCAGAAACACCTTGGGAATATACTAACACTCCTCGCATTAGTTGCCCAGTGGTCATTAGAAAAAAGCCACATGGTCAACTGGGGGGCATAATTACAATAGATCAATATATCAAAGTATGACATAAATAAAGAGATATATACTCGGCAAAAAAGATTTATACTACATACATAAAGAAAATCATACTCAACAAAAGGTATTTCATTACAACATTTCATTACAACATTTCATTAAGTCGGTTATGAATCTCCTAAATGAAAGTTAAAAGTTCAACTTATACAGTGTACCGAGCTTATTATAAAGCCTGTAATACTTCAGAAATGTTTCATACTGTTCCCGAGCTTACTAATATATCCGAGCTTGTAAAGATGCTTTCTTCTTTCGAAGTTAAAATGTTAAAATTATAAATGGTATCGACCATGTTAGGCTTTTTTCTTCTTTCTTATAAGCATCTTTCTTAATTAAAGATAAAAGTTTAAGTTATGAAGCATGTTAAAATTATTAATGACGTTGAAATATTTTATCATTAGGCCGAGCTTTAATTAAAGAGATCACTCCGAGCTTATAAACCACCTGAAGCGAATAAATTCTTCACACAACATTCCGACAAAACAAAACATCAATCAACACAACATATATGAAAGAAAAGCAATGCATTTGATAAAAAACGTTCATTACAAAAAGATAAAAAGAAAAAAATAGTTGAAAGCCTAATCTAGTGGGATGGAAGGGTCATGAGCACCAGTATCCTCCAATTCACCATCCCCAACCTGTTTCCCATCACCAACCCTGCTATGAGCAGCCTGACCAACAGGGGATTGAACTTCCACCACCTCCCTGCCTTCAGCTTATTGGCCAACCTCAGCTGCCTCGACCGCAGGCGCCTCTACAGCATACTGGAAGCCAGCAGGAATGATAACATGAACCCTCAAATCGTTCATAGGAGGCACTTGGGCAGCATCAAGCCCCCGGTCATATCCAGCATGGTACAACTTCGTCTTTATTGCCTTGACCTCGGCAACATTTTCGTCAAAGCATAGATCATAGCCCCTCTGCACGGCATCAGCAATTTCCTGGTCCTTCTCCGCTTTGAGGTCAGAGTTCTCCTTCATCAGGCGCTCTACTTCCTCTTTCAGGCGCTGATGATCCGACCTCAGAAAAGACACCTCCCCCTGAGCACTCCCCAACTGCTGGTTCAAACTAGATATCAGCCTATTGGCGGTGTCCAGCTCCTTTTTCTTTTCCTTCAGCTGTTCATTCAGGCGTTTCTTGTCTACATCCAGTTGCATGAGGGCCTCATTCTGGTTCCTACTCATGACAGCCCTCTTATCGTCTAACACCATGAGCTTCTGGGCAGCCTGCTCAGATAAAAACAAAATGATAAGGAACAAAATGAATTGAGATAAAAAAAAAAGAAATAAGCTCGGATATTCACCTTCAACATATCCTGCAGAGCTTCATTCTTGAGTTGAACATTGGGGATGTCTTTGAGCTCGAAAACATCATCATCCTTTGTGATACCATACATGATGGTGGCTGCAACGGAGAAGGAGCGATTTATGGAATCAGACTCGAGCAACTCACGGCCCTGGTAGCGAAACACAGGACGTCAACTACGGTCTGGCTTTTCCTCTACCTGTTCGGCTACCTGACCTTCAACCTTTTGGGGCTGATCTTTTTCAGCTGGGAAGTCGGCGGCTTCCATTCTCTGACCAGCTGAGGGAGAGGATGGTGGGGTAGTCACCACAGCTCTGTAGCCATAGCGAGGCCTCTTCTGAGGAGACGACGCAGCAACTTTTCCTGCGTTGACTTCATCCTGTAAAGCTTGGCTCAAGTTCCTTCTCTTTGGGGCCATCTCCGCAGGATCTTCGATAGCTCGGTAACTAGTGGCTTCTATGTCCTTATAAAGCTGGACTAGGTCAAGGTCGGTTGAAGTGTTCGAGCTACTATTACTTGGCTCGACAGCTTTTCTTTTCCCCTTGTCTCCAAAAGGAGCCGACGTGCTAGGTCCACCCAAATCAGCAACCAACCCAGTTACAGTGACACCCGCTCTCTCAACAGGGCCCTGCCTGATCACAATCCCTGTAGGAATGATAGGTCGGGATTATGGGCGGACTTTAACCTTCTGCCTATCCTCAAGTTTGCTCGGCCTTTTGGTGTTGCCAACCCAATCTGGCTGATTGCGTCTCTTCGAAAAAAAAATCGGTGTCCCAGGGGGTGTAACCAGTAAGTTGTGAGCAGCTCGGGGGTGATTAAGAACACCAACCCCCTTGGACCGTTGAAATTTATCACAGGATTGATGGAGTCCCAATCGATCACCTTACTGCTCGGACGAGCGGGCTTGATTGCAAAATAAACACGAGATTTGTATAAAAATCCAATACAGAATAAAACACGAAATGGATGACAAAAATACACCTAAAAATCCTATTAACACGGTGATGTATATATCTTTTTATCTTATGTATATTTCCATCATCCCAAGCACCATCGACCACTACCAAGCCCTCGTCATATCATTTTTCAGACTTCGTCAAACATTTCACCAAATCGCCTGGATTGTTACAGAGGGAATAGCACCAGAAAATCTTCCTCTATGTTAGATTCACCCCCAACAATCTGTTCAGGGCCGCACAACCTAAGACTACTCTAACCGCATTGGGACTCAGTTGACATAGCACCATGTTGCATCATCTCAATACGTCACACAACAAGGGGTCCAAGGGCAGTTTCAATCCCGCCTGTTCAAATAGGACAGTATATATGCCAATCTCTCCATCTTTTGGATCAATAGTGGGATCCTCGTTTACTTTTGAAAGCCTCACCGTACACCTATCGGGGATAAATTGCTGAGAGAAGGCAGCAAGTTCTTCGTCCTCCTAACTAAATACCTTCGTAGACTCATCTAGTCTATCTAAACCCTAACCATCTGAAAGAAAATTTAAATGACGATACTAGAGTGAGGGATATGGAAGACTTACAGTGGGAGAAAAACTTTGAGGCATGAAAATCGCGATTTCATATCGTAAATATAGTTTGTCGGTCGTACAGAGAAAAAAGAGAAGAAAATTGCAAAGGAAGAGTTTGTGATTTTGAAAAATGAGAAGTGGGTAAGTTGGATAGTTTTTGTCTAACACGGCGTGCTTCCCCTCTATAATCGTGCCTAATGATGAAATTGCATTTAATATGGGTCATTTCAATGCTGTCGACAGCTTTTTCTAAGTATGAGCCAACCGTGAGGCGCCACGTAGCACCCTGACCCAGTCTCTAATTAAAGCCATCCGACCTCCATGAAGTGCTGACGTGAAGTGCCGAGTAAACACGATTAAAAATTTAATTCCTTTTATTGCCTAGTGAAATAAGATTCTGAACTTAGTGAACACGATATGGACTTTAATAACTTCTTAGCAAATAAGATTTCGAGCTTAGTGAACACGATATGGACTTTAATAACTTCCTAGCTTGGTACCATTGCATATGGATCTTTAATAACGTCCGAGCTTGAAACCCACTCCACATTGACCATATGGAACTTTAATAACTTGATAACATTAATATCTACCGAGCTTGATACCCTCCCCACATTGACCATATAGAACTTTAATAACTTCCGAGCTTGGTACACCATTTGTTCATTAGTTTCCCAAAAAGTTACATGATAGTTACACCTTTACAAAAAAGTACATATGAGATATATCATCACAATAATTACACATGGAACTTTAATAACATCCGAGCTTGGTACACCATATGGAACTTTAATAACACGATATGGATCTTTAATAATGTCCGAGCTTGATACCCACTATAAATTGACCTTATGGAACTTTAATAACTTCCAAGCTTGGTACACCGACCATTTTTTCTTTAGTTTCCCAAAAAGTTACATGATAGTTACATCTTTACAAAAAATTACATAAGAGATACATCATCACAATAATTAACACGATACGGAACTTTAATATCTTTCGAGCTTGATACACTCTCTACATTGACCTTATGGAACTTTAATAACTTTCGAGCTTGGTACACGGACCATTTGTTCTTTAGTGTCCCAAAAAGTTACATGATAGTTACATCTTCAAAAAAAATTACATAGGAGATACATCATCACAATAATTAACACGATACGGAACTTTAATATCTTTCGATTTTGATACCCTCTCCACATTGACCTTATGGAACTTTAATAACTTCCGAGCTTGGTCACCGACCATTTTTTCTTTAGTTTCCCAAAAAGTTACATGATAGTTACATCTTTACAAAAAATTACATAGGGATACATCATTACAATAATTAATACGATACGGAACTTTAATATCTTCCGAGCTTGATACCCTCTCCACATTGACCTTATGGAACTTTAATAACTTTCGAGCTTGGTAGACCGACCATTTTTTCTTTAGTTTCCCAAAAAGTTACATGATAGTTACATCTTTATAAAAAATTACATAGGAGATACATCATCACAATAATTAACACGATATGAAACTTTAATATCTTCCGAGCTTGATATCCTCTCAACATTGACCTTATGGAACTTTAATAACTTCCGAGCTTGGTACACTGACCATTTGTTCATTAGTTTCCCAAAAAGTTACATGAGAGTTACATCTTTACAAAAAATTACATAGGAGATACATCATCACAATAATTAGACATAGGAGTTAGAGATTTACAAAAAATTACACAAGATTTGCATCATCATATGAATTACATGAGAGTTAAGATTAACAAAAAATTACATGTGAGATACATAAATTCACAAAAGATTGTCCAATCATAACCATTTATTTATGATTGGACAATCTTTTGCTTTTACCCCATAATTACCCATTTCTTTATACAATATGAGTCTATTAGCAAAAGTTTCTTCCCAAGCGGCCGCCTCTTCTGTTCGAAGCCTATTCCACATGCTCGCAACATGTGGGAGCGGTAAATCATCCTTCAAATGAACTTTAACAAAATAATTTTCATGTACAAGTGCTATTGCTAGGACACGAATGTCCCTTCCCTCCCGCCGGCCCTCATCGTGAGAAAAAAAGGTAAGACTTTGTATTGCTGAAAATATCACGATGACACAATTATAAGCCGACGCGGTAAGGAAACTCTTATCGGGCATTACCATCCAGTACTTGTCATCTTTGCATATGGGTTCAAAAAATTCAAGTATATATCGATTATCATTGTAAAATCAATCTCCCCACACGCTGTGATACATATGCTTGTACCTTTCTAGGTCCGCAATCAAGTCCTTTCTTACTAGCAACCAACCCTTTTCATCCTCAGACCATCCCATGTGTTCACTAATGGCTCGAAAACCACAATGACCATCACCTTTAACATTTTCTATATCTGCGATAAATGGATGCATGATTTTGGAGATGAATTGGAGATAACGTTCGAAAAAAGTTTGGCTAAAATTGGCATTCCCTTCTTTTTTCTTCTTCTTTATAACAACTTTCCTTGCCTTATTAGTTTGGGATGATTGTGTAACGACTAATCGTGTCTCTTCTTTGGTCTTCGCATACTCAAACCCTGATGAATTTCGTTTTGTTAATGATTCCCGTTTCATTTTCTTTCGGGACAATTTTCTCTTACTCCCTTGTGGTCTACCCTTTGGAATGACAGGGATTGGCTCTTTGAGTGACGTTAAATATGGCATAGCGAGGAGCTTTAACTTTATCAAAATTGCCTTCTTCTCATCCAGCGTCGATTGATCATACAACTTCTTCAACAAATAAATCTCGGCCGTTTTAAAAAGATCTTCTTCAACAAATCCATCTTCCTTTTTTTTGGTACGATTGTCAACCTTTGCCAATGATCATCAACCGCATTCAATGGTATGGGCCAATTTGCACGACGATATAACACCAACTCGTGTGCACATGACAAACCATAAACCGTACGAAACACGTGATCGCATGACGATGGATCTATACCAATATTATTCGATCTAACATCCTTATCCTTTATTAAATCTAAAGCAAAAGGTGAAATATTCCCCCTAAGTTGTTTCAATAAAAAACTGCCGTGTCTTTCTTTTATCGCACCAAGGCTTCTCTCGAAAATGGCTTTAACTTTATTAATTTGTAAACACAACATATTGGCCATCCCCGCAAAAACAGTTGAGAAAGTTCCCTCACCCAACTCAAGGTGCCTTTTCAACTTGCCGTGCGACCATTCGGCTCTATTTGTTGCCCTATTTTCACGATGTTTTATCTCATTCATCCATGCTAACACGAAGAACTCTCTTTGTTGAAACCAATTGTCCGACAAGTACTCTATGGCCTTTGAAAACTCCTTCCAGTCTTTCTTGAATTCTTCCCACCTTAGAAATAAGTCTTCTTTCAACGATGTCATCATAATACTACTCCAACCTTGAATGAATGAATTCAAAATAGTACCCGATTGAAATAAAGGTTTATATCTTTGTTCTACATTTTTTGAAATATAGAATGAGCACAATATGTGACGAGCATCTGGAAAAACGTTACCGATGGCACTAATACAAGCGGACTCCTTATCCGTTACAAAGACTCTTGGAAGTTCATGGGGCTCGAACAACCTTTTTAACATTAAAAGAGCATAATAATAATTCTCCTCTTTCTCCTTATACATAAAACATTGGGCAATAGAGAACGTTCTGTTTGTCGATGTAAGTCCCACCATAGCAAATAAGGGCATATTGTACTTGTTTGTTTTATAAGTGCAGTCAACTATAATCACGAAGAAAAATTGCTTCGCCAACAAAATACAATTGGGTTCAGCCCAAGAGAGGTCCAAAACTTTTTCAGTAGTTTCATCATATCTGTGCTAATAAACATAATGATTATCCACTAGAATTTTTATCAATTGTTGAATGGTACTCCTTCTCTCCATAGCATGCAATCTCATTTTCGCATTCGCATTGTAAATAGTCCTTATCGTAGAAGCATTCGCCTCATCACGACCTTTGATTCCACAAAGAACTTCTTTCGGTTTTACTCCAGCAATTGTCATTTCACTAAGAATTTTCTTTTCATATTTGTTCAATCTTCCCACATATGGATGCCCCACTAAAGTTTTTGGCAACTCATGATTATGAACTCCACATTTCACATGTACCTTCCATTGATCCCCACAAAAATTCAAACCACGAATTAAAAATGGGCAATTACATTTTCTTGTAGCACTATCTCTCTTCGGTTCATGTTTTTTTCTCTCTTTGCTGTTATTACGATATTTGCCTCCTCTTTCACAACCCAAAAATAACCTTAGCCTCATTTTACTAGTACCGTGGTTTGACTATTGGGTCATGATTATAGTGTTGATTACCTTTCCTTTACTTTGACACTAATCTACTAGAGCATGCCAAGATTCAAATATCTATTGAAACCAAAATTGAATAAATTAGTAATTTTAAATTTTATAGGAAAATAAGTACTATAAAATTGTAAGTTAAGTACTCATTATACTTACTTTTTTTGTTATAAACACATGTGTCACGTCAATAGATTTTATTAGGTTATAGTCGTTCTCCATAGAATCTAAAATATTAAAATTATTAGACACACTAACATTAAATGATTGGTCACCACAACTCGAATTATTAGGCTTTCCATCAATTAGATTCTTTCCTTCGTCACCATCCAAATTAAGGTCAGCACATTTCACTTGGATTTGAGAATGAGGCTCTATTTTCATAACTTGTTCATCAACATCGGGATAAAGAACTTTACTAGTTGCTTCTAATTGAATTGCGCTGAAATTAATTTCTTCAAGAAGAGAAATATCGTTCCAAATAGAAGAATCAAAGCAATTTGGGTCCTGCAATATTTTAATTATATAAAGCTCTATTACATCAATTTAAGATTTTTTTCAGCAGCAGCACATACTCAGCTAATGTGGGGTGAGTGATGTGCATATCACTCGGCTAATGTGGGAAGAGCAACTGATGGGTTAAAAACCCCTAGCTCTGTTTTACCTCTGTTTTTTTTGGACAAACTTTTTTGTTGACCTTGAAGGTCTTAATCTTATTTTGATAATAACAATAAATTAATCATGTGTAATTTAACATGTTCTTGATATAAAGATTATAGATTTCTTATTTGGAAAATCAAGAATAGCATGATTGCTCAAAGGAAGTTTGACAAGGATCATTCAATCAATATCCGATCAAGTCAACGAAGCATTCGACTAAAACCGATCTACTCGAATTCAGATCATTCTTCTACAAGCGTTGGACAAGACAAGAAGATCAATCTCATCACCCACAAGCCAGCAATGAAAATCCATGAAGTACAAAGATCAAGAATCATATGCAAAAGCTTCAAGGGAAAAGCTTCAAGTGAAGAATCAATTTGAAGAAACAAATCGAAGCATTCGAAGACTCATCTATTTGGTAATTGAGTGTTTGCTTAGGATTAATGTAAAGTTTCTTAATTGATTGATTATATAGCTCAAACATATTCTTACATCTTTTAAAGATTGATTCAAACTAGCTTGAAATTGAATTTATTTGAAAAACATCATTTTACAAAAACCGAGTTTCAAAATAAATTCATATTAATTTTAAATGATCATATTTTAAGCTATAATAAAAATGGGTATCTTAGCAACATATATTTGAGGCTCAAAAATCATTAGAATTTTATTTGGAACTAAATTATTAAATTGGAAAAATATTTTTATTTTTCGTTTAAAATTCGCTTAATTTTTGCCCAGTTTTGATCTAACGGTAAAATGAAAGCCTTCCGAACTCCGATCATTTTAAAATTTTTACAGTAGTTAGAAAACATCTCCTGACAATTTTGACTAAAATTTGAGCATGATCCAACGGTCAAATTGGTAGAAATTAACAAAACAAATTTGAGCATGATCCAAGAAAATATCCAATGCATTGACGGAAGCACGACTACCTCTCCTTGGAACAATGGAATACCCAATTATGGAGTGGATGAGTCTATTTTGCAAGGTAAGCATAGATGCTTTAATTTTGGGCCCCCCAACCATCCCGTGTTGTCTATAGCGTTGTTTAAGAATGGTTAACAGTGCTGCGGATCTCTCAAAGCCAAAAAGATTGCCAAAATTTGACGATACGTCCGTCACATTTTCAGTTGGAAAACCAAAGATTCGACTGAGATCCGATTTAGTGAAACTAACCATACGTCCATTGATAAGAGAGCTAAGACGTAGCTTATTGGCTCGGCCGGAATCAAGTGTGGGGTGATGAAGATTAGCATAAAACAATCAAACAAGACGTGGATAGACATTTTCACGAATGGTAAGAAAATTCATGATGCCTTGTCTACGAAAAAGAGCAGTAATGTTGAGACCATATGAAGAAAATAACTCAATGTTGAATTGTTTACCTTCAATAATAGTACGAACGGCATAGTCGGAGTTGAAGTTTGCTTGAGCTTCGTTGGAGATGAATAATGGTTGTTTAGGAACTGGGGCAGGAGTGGGTGAAGAAGTTCCCACTTGTGGTACAGATTTTCGTGGACGACGAGAGCGGGTTGGTTGAGACATAGCTAGAGTAAATGGGAGAAGAATTTAGGTTTTAAAGAATGTTAGGGTTTGAAGAGAAATTTGAGATTTTTGGTTTTAAAGGCTTGATTGTATAATAAAAATAGTTGGAAATAAGATATATAGATGAATTGTGATGAGTTGGTAGAGAAAAATTGAGTTTTGGTTGAAGAAAGGCAATGGAGGCTAGGGTTAGGGTTGAGAAGATTTGAGATGGGTTTGATGGATTAAAGTAGAAATAGGTGTGATTTGTAAGATATTTGATGTAGAATGGTGAAGATTGATGGTTTAGAATGAGTTTAGGTGATGATTCTAGAGACTTAGGAGGGTTTGTGAAGGTTTGTGGTGTGTATGGAGAAGGGAGGCTCGAAAGAGATAGAGTGAGAAGTGAACAAAACAGGGGAAAAACAGGAGAAAAAGTGATAGCTCTTAGCCACTCATCAGTCGACTGATGAAGGCCCTTCAGTCGACTGAATAAGGCTTAGTCGACTGATGAAGAGCATTAGTCGACTGATGCTCTCAGTTATGCCCAGATTAGCTTGTTCTTGCACCAAAAGGATTTTGCTTTGCTATTCCATCATCATTTAGCATACTATAACTGCAAAATTACTTGTTAATTGTCACAATAACATGTAAAATTAATTCAAGACATATACAACACTAGAATTATGAATAATTTAGTACAATTAATGTAAAAGATGTGTGCTCAAGAATAAGCACTAATTATCCTTTTTATGAACTTTTTGGAATAAACTAGATGTCACAAGCTCTAGTCATACCGAGTTCACGTCGAATAGTGCAAAAGCGATCATCGGGAAGTGGTTTAGTGAAAATATCTGCAAATTGCGATTCGGTGCCAACGAATTCAATATCAACATCACCTTTTTGCACATGATCATGAATAAAATAATATCTTATCTCAATGTGCTTAGTACGTGAATGTTGTATATGGTTCTTGGTCAAGCTTATAGCACTTGTGTTGTCACATTTTATGGGAATGTGGCTAAGACTAATTCCAAAGTCCTCTAGTTGTTGTTTAATGTATAAAGTTTGTGCACAACAACTTCCGACCGCCACATATTCGGCTTCGGCCGTTGAAAGGGCCACCGAATTTTGTTTCTTGCTTGATCAAGATACTAGTGCGTGTCCTAGAAAATGACAAGTGCCACTAGTGTTTTTCCTATCGATTTTGCAACCGGCAAAATTCGCATCGGAATAACTAAGTAAGTCAAAGTTATTTTCTCTTGGGTACCATAAACCCAATGAGCTAGTACCGGAAAGATAACGAAATATCCGTTTTACAGCAAGTAAGTGTGATTCTTTAGGATCCGCTTGTAATCGTGCACAAAGACATACACTAAACATAATATCCGGCCTAGACGCCGTCAAATACAATAAACTACCGATCATACCTCGATATTTCTTGATATCCACACTTTTACCTTTTTCGTCTTTGTCTAACTTCAATGTTGAACTTATAGGGGTGCTCATGGACTTTGCGCCTTCCATGTCGAATTTCTTCAAAAGTTCCTTCACGTACTTCTCTTGATTAATGAAAATGCCTTCTTTGCATTGTTTCACTTGTAATCTAAGGAAGTAGTTCATCTCTCCCATCATGCTCATTTCAAATTCCTTTTGCATACATATTGAAAAATCCTTACACAAATTCTCGTTAGTAGAACCAAATATAATATCATCAACATAAATTTACACAAGTAGCATATCATTGGCATGATTCTTAATGAATAAAGTAGTGTCTACCTTGCCTCTAACAAATCCATTATTAATCAAGAATGAACTTAATCTATCATACCATGTTCTAGGTGCTTGTTTTAAATACATAATCCGGATAAACATGATTTTCAAAACCGGGAGGTTGTTTCACATAAACTTCCTCTTCAATAAAACCATTCAAGAAAACACTTTTCACATCCATTTGATATAATTTAAAATTCTTAAAACATGAATAAGCAAGTAGCATGCGAATAGCTTCTAGACGTGCAACGTGTGCATATGTTTCTTCATAATCAATGCACTCCTCTTGATTGTATCCTTGGGCAACAAGTCTAGCTTTATTTCTAACAATTATACCGCTTTCATCCTTTTTGTTATGAAATACCCATTTAGTACCTATAATAGTATGATCACTAGGTTTGGGAACAAGTGTCCACACTTTGTTTATTTCAAATTGATTGAGCTCCTTTTGCATAGCCATCATCCAAGATTCATCTTGTTCGGCTTCAATAATGTTTTTAGGCTCATATTGAGAAACAAATGCCACATTATTGCAAACATTTCTTAAGGATGATTTAGTCATGACCTTACTAGATGGCTCTCCAAGAATTTGATCAATAGGATGGTTGGACACAAATTTCCAACTCTTAGGTAAATCATTCGATTCTTGCTCGGTTTTATTTTCTAACTCCTTAGGAGGAGCTTGAGCACTCGATGGTTCTTTTTTAGATGTATCATTAATTTGAATATTCGAAACTTTTTAGATAATTTCAACATCGTCATCGGAACGTACTATAAGTGAAAAAGGATTTGTCTCATCAAATACAACATGCATAGATTCTTGTACTACTAAACTTTTCTTGTTATAAACTCTATATGCTTTACTATTAGTGGCATACCCAAGAAAAATTCCTTCATCGGATTTAGCATCAAATTTATCCAAATGATCACGATCATTTAAAATAAAACATTTGCAACAAAAAACTTTAAAATATGCAATATTTGGTTTCTTGTCATTCCATAACTCATAAGGTGTCTTATCTAACTTTTTACGAATAATAGTACGATTAATCACATAGCATGCAGTGTTAACGGCTTCCGCCCACAAATACTTCGGTAAAAAATGTTCATTTAGCATAGTTCTAGACATCTCTTGAAGAGATCTATTTTTCCTCTCAACAACACCATTTTGTTGAGGAGTTCTAGGTGCCGAAAAATTATGATCAATACCATGCTCATCACAAAAGTTTTCAATATCAACATTGTCAAATTCTCTACCTCTATCACTTCGAACATGCACAATAGAAACACCTTTTTCATTTTGAACTTTTCTACAAAACTTAGCGAAAACATGCGGAGTTTCACTTTTGTGGGTGAGAAAGAACACCCAAGTGAGTCTAGTGTAATCATCAACAATAACAAGAGTGTACAATTTACCACCTAAACTAGCAACCGAAATAGGACCAAACAAATTAATATGCAACATATCAAGTGGTTTACAAGTAGTAATATCCCTTTTAGACTTGAAAGAAGATTTGTGTTGTTTACCAAGTTGACATGCATCAAAGATTTTATCTTTAACAAATTTGGTTTTAGGCAATCCTTTAACAAGCTCTTTCTTAGATAAATTATGAATCAAATCCATATTAGCATGTCCTAATCTTCTATGCCATAACCAAGATACATCATTTATAGCGGATAAGCATTTAACATCTTGTTGTGATAAATCGTCAAGTTCAAGAGTATACACATTATTAGTTCTATATGCAATAAGTAAAATTGAATCATCACTAACATTCTTGACAACACAACGATCAGATTTAAATATCACTTCATAACCTTTATCACAAAGTTGACTAATGCTAAGTAAATTATGCTTTAAACCATCAACTAATAAAACATTATCAATGCAAGTAGAATGCTTACCAACCTTACCTATAGCAATGATTTTACCCTTGGCGTTGTCCCCGAAAGTCACATTTCCTCCTCGCTTGGGAATTAGACTTAAGAAGTTGTTCTTGTCTCCAGTCATGTGTTTTGAACAACCACTATCCAAGAACCACTTGGATTTGCTACCCTTGGCTTTTAAGCAAACCTCATCGTCTCTTGCCATAAGGCAAAGATTTGTCGTCTCTTCGTCGCTAGAGTTGGCATCGGACTCACCCTCTTCGGAATCACTCCAAGTTCCCTTAAGGGCATGACTCACTTGTTTAAAGGCTTTATCTCTTTTATCTCTTCTCTCTTTTCTTTTAACCGGGCAATTGGTTTTGAAGTGTCCCGGTTCATGGCAATGGAAATATTTTTTGACTTCTTATCGATCATTGTTTCTATTTGATGAAGAACCAAAATTGTTTCCTTTCCCTTGAAACTTCTTCTTCTTGGCTAGAAATTTCATGAAGTTTCTAGAGAGGAGAGCCATGTCATCGTCACCACCCATTGACTCTTCATCATCCTCTCGTTGACTTGCCTTGAGAGCAAGAGTCTTCTTGGCTTTTGAATCAACTTCTTCTTCTCTCTCTAATTCCTTCTCGTGGGTTTTAAGTGAATCCAATAGTTCATCCATGCTTAACGTTTTCAGATTCTTGGCTTCTTGAATAGCCGTTACTTTGGGTCTCTACTTCTTGGGAAAAGTTCTAAGAATCTTTCGAATTTTATCCTCATTGGAGTATTCCTTTCCAAGAAGATCTAAAGCATTAGTAATAATGGAGAACCTACTATACATAGAAGCAAGAGATTCATTAGGCTCCATTTTAAAGAGTTCATAATCATGAACGAGCATATTTATATTATCATCCTTAACTTGTGAAGTTCCTTCATAGGAAACTTCTAATTTATCCCAAATTTTTTTGGCGGTTTTACAACTAGAAATTTTGTTGTATTCATCTATAGTTAATGCACAATGTAGAGCATTCAAGGCTTTAGCATTAAATTAAATTTTCTTAATATCATTCTCATCATATTCGGAAATAGATTTAGAAGTGACTATACCATTTGCATCGGTTTTGGTAATCTTATACGGTCCAATAAGTGTAACTTTCCATTGTTCAAAAAAGTGTTTCCATTGCCATGAACCAGGGCATTTCAAAACAAATTGCCCGGTTAGAAGAAAGAAAAGAAGAGACAAAAGAGACAAAGCCTTCAAGCAAGTAAGACACGCCCTCAAAGGCACTATTAATTTATTGTCATAATCAAAAAGGGGGAGATTGTTGACCTTGAAGGTCTTAATCTTATTTTGATAATAACAATAAATTAATCATGTGTAATTTAACATGTTCTTGATATAAGATTATAGATTTCTTATTTGGAAAATCAAGAATAGCGTGATTGCTCAAAGGAAGTTTGACAAGGATCATTCAATCAATATCCGATCAAGTCAACGAAGCATTCGACTAAAACCGATCTACCCGAATTCAGATCATTCTTCTACAAGCGTTGGACAAGACAAGAAGATCAATCTCATCACCCACAAGCTAGCAATGCAAATCCATGAAGTACAAAGATCAAGAATCATATGCAAAAGCTTCAAGGGAAAAGCTTCAAGTGAAGAATCAATTTGAAGAAACAAATCGAAGCATTCGAAGACTCATCTATTCGGTAATTGAGTGTTTGCTTAGGATTAATGTAAAGTTTCTTAATTGATTGATTATATAGCTCAAACATATTCTTACATCTTTTAAAGATTAATTCAAACTAACTTGAAATTGAATTTATTTGAAAAACATCATTTTACAAAAATCGAGTTTCAAAATAAATTCATATTAATTTTAAATGATCATATTTTAAGCTATAATAAAAATGGGTATCTTAGAAACATATATTTGAGGTTCAAAAATCATTAGAATTTTATTTGGAACTAAATTATTAAATTGGAAAAATATTTTTATTTTTCGTTTAAAATTC
Organism: Lonicera japonica; assembly: GCA_021464415.1. NCBI lineage: Eukaryota > Viridiplantae > Streptophyta > Magnoliopsida > Dipsacales > Caprifoliaceae > Lonicera > Lonicera japonica. The sequence continues at coordinate 38,419,141 of CM038471.1, forward strand.
GCTTAATTTTTGCCCAGTTTTGATCTAACGGTAAAATGAAGGCCTTCCGAACTCCGATCATTTTGAAATTTTTACAGTAGTTAGAAAACATCTCCTGACAATTTTGACTAAAATTTGAGCATGATCCAACGGTCAAATTGGTAGAAATTAACAAAACAAATTTGAATTGTTTTGTCGAAACTAGCTGTTGAAAAGTTTGAAAATGTACACCTTGGAGCCAAAACCTCTCTTAATCATCCCCAACGGCCATATGGTTTTGCTAGCTATAAATATGAGGTCCTAGACATATTATAACACACTTGAATCATTCTACAAACTCATTTTACATATATACAAAGTTATTCAAGTATTCAATTCATTTAATTGATCAATATTTCATTTTTGAGCTATATACTTTGATCAATTTTGATATCTCTTAGTGTGAGCTTCATTTGTATTTTGTTATACACAAGAGAGATATTGTACATTGGTGTTAGCCACCAAAACTTATTCAAATCATATTTGTGAGAGTTGTATCTCATAGGTTAGCAAGAGGGTATCTTGTGAGAGTATTGTGGTGTAGCAATACTTGTAGAGTGTGTGAGAAGAATACACTTGTAGTGGTTTGATCTTCACCCGGAAGGAGATCGGTTTTAGTGGAAGTTCTCGGGGAACTAACCGAGCGCGGAGTAGGGGGAACAAGTCGAACCGTGTGGACAAAAAATCTTGGATTTTGATTGGTTTAATCTTTCTAACTCAATATCTTTATTATTGATTGTTTTGTTATTACTTACATTCCTTGATATATATTTGTTAAGTAAATTGTTTTACTTAAACTTTTTGAAAAGATTTTTAAATTCCGCATTTAGTTTTATAAATCCTATTCACCACCCTCTAGGGTATTTTCCGACCTACATTTTTCATTATGATTTTACAACATTCATCAAATGAAAAATTAAAATGCACAAATATAAGATAACACTGAAACAAATATACATCTTTTGATCTATCTTTATCATTTAGGTCACCAAATATAACACCATATTTATCTTTCTCTTCTACTTCACCACCATCTTTGAGCTTCTTCAAGACTTCCATTTCTATATTATTAAACTCATTAACCATGATTTTTATGCTTTATCACTCAAACTAATATTGTTAGTATTTGATTTCTTGTTCAAAATAAGATTTTTGGTGGGTGGAGATGGAACCTACGATAGAACACGTGGTTACTCGGGAGTGAGAGTTGTGATGGGTGATGGGTGTTTTTTTTATTTGCTTAAGTAATTACATTATTAGTTAATAGTAAATATTTATAATATAAAAGTTAAATAAGAGGGTGGAAGGAATAAACTATAGTTTAATATTAATAAAAAATTTGAGGGTGTTTGTGACAAAAAATGAGGATGCATTTATCAGCCCCCAAAAAAAAGCCGTTCGACTTAACCCACCTTGAGCATAGTATCTTTACCTTATAATTACACTCGTGTAGTGCATGATTGGGTTTGTATAACCCATTTTTGCCGGAGCAAGCAATTCTTAATCCGAACCTGTAACACAAGACCCAAGTACCCAACACTAAGCAACTTGCAGCTTAGCCTCAACAGGTTGTGCCTCCTAACAGTAGGAACACTCGGGATTGTTTGTTTTGCCCACTTAAATCTGAAAATAAGTGAAAGTTATTTGTTTGGTAAAAAAATTATATGATTTGCCACTTAAATCTGATAATTTGCATTCAAAATTTCAAGTGACAAGTTTACCATTTAAATCTGAAAATTTAAAACTTCTCATTACAAAATACTAATTTTACCTTCATTAAGGCTCTAATCATGTGATCTAAATACATTAATAAAGACAAAATTATCATATTAAAAAAAAAAATTTCAAATGTGTTATATTCAAACAAACAACATTTTTTTAAATGCAATTTTTAAAAATAAACAAACATTTTTTTTTAATTTCAGTTTTAAGATGTTTAATCAAACGTCCCTTTAATTTTAACCAAGTGACAAAACCCTTTATACGGGACACTATTCGTTATCAATATACAACCAATCTCTCATGCCGACCGGGTTTTCAGCAACAATTTTTCTCTAAATTTATCTCCCAAATATATAGCGACAGAAAATTGTCCCCAAAATCCTGGTCCTTACATGAAAAATTCGCATTGGAAGACTATATATCTATGACGAATTCACGACTTAAACACAACAATGAGTAATTTTTTGCGAGAAACTGACCCACTCTACATATATGAGAACAAAAGGTGGAGTACCAAAAGAGCATCAAATATATACCAAATCTTGACACCTACTAAATAAACCAGCTGTAGTTAATTTACGCCTCTTTACAACCCTAATTTTTAAACTGAAGAAACCAAACTTTCTGTAATCCGAGACTTTCCTAAAAGACATTCTAAGTAGGTAAAGTAAAAACACTGATGAACCAGAAAATTTACAAGCAAAAAAAGTTCACCTATTTCATCTTCATTTTCTGAGCAACCTTGTTCAATTCTATAGACACCATCCAAAAAGATCACCTTTTTCCACCTCCGACCCACCTTCCAATATTTACTGTTTGACTCTAAAAAACTGTTCAACTTCGATTCTTGATGCTCGAGTACTCTCTCTAATAAGGCACGAGTGTCGGAGGATCCTCGAGTCCCTTCTTTCCATTTGCAACATTTGATTTATCATTGCCATCATCGTCGTCGTCATCATCATCACTATAAAACACGATTGGTTGAAGCGCCGGAGCAACTTGTTTTTTCTCTGTTCCTTTCTCAACATCTGGGGTTCGATTTTGATTAGCACCAGCAAAAGAGGAACTATATTCATCTTTCTTCTCATCTGCAATACGCGCAAAAATGAAAAAAATATAAATAAAAAATTAGGGGTAAAAAAATCTGTAGTAAATTATCTTTTTTATTTTCTTTCTTCCAGGTTCAGAAGAATCTTGTAGTAAAAACAGAGTTACAATGCTATTAAAGAAAGGAACCGTAAACTTTCCCCACTATAGGCATAATGTGAGGTATAGCTGTATATGGAAATTTTCAAGTGCAGACTGGTCTATACCAGAAGTGGACTCTAGCTGTATATATGTCTATAATATATACGCATAATTATATATACAGAAAGTTCTTAAGAGAGGGTGACAACAAAGAGAGCTGTAAGCGTTTTCTCAATGTTCTAAAAGGCGCTAAGTTGGGTGGTGGCCTAGCGCCTAGGCAGGGACTAAGCAACTGGAATATTTGTTTATTTATATTTTAAAAATATAACATTTCTTCTTCTTTTTTTTTTTTTTTGGTTAAACCAGGCAGTGTTTGGGCTAGTTTTCGCACACCTTGACTAATCCTCCTTCGCAACTTAGACCATATTCACTGCTAGTCACATAATGTTTTTGCAGCCACTGGGGTTTGACCTGGGGAGCTCCAAGTCGACCCCAGAACTGAACCCAGAGCGGTAACTGCTGGGCCAAGTCTGATGGTTAAATATAACATTTCTTCAAAAATCTACTTTACTTCTAAAAAGGACATTAAGAGTCCATTAAATGAACATTTCTCATAATTCAAACTTGAGAAAAACATTCAAACAAAGAGTGAAAATCTCCACCAGTCCAGCACTCTGCTGAATCGCCAATACTGCCTTATGCAGATATTTTCAGAACATTTGCTTTTCTAAGACATTGTGTGAAACCACATCATTGCACTCAATATTTTTTCCCATCATATTTATTGCCCTTTACAAATAAGGACATATTTTCATTTACAGCCCCTCAAACTTGAAACTTTGTCTCATACTACTTAAACATGGAACTGTATACCATTAACGAAATCAAGGGAAACAAAGAATATATGAACCTTCTGTAACTTTTGTAGCAGTATTTGCACCTATTGCTTGTTCATTTCCATCTCCATGATTAGAACTTTTCTTTATAACAGCTCCATCTCCTGCACAAATGATATGTTTTTTGTCAGATAGATATATATATATACACAACAAAGGTAAGCTTCTGGACTTCTGTACAAGATTAGGTGTCTTCTTCTAGCATTAGTAATTTAGCATACGGTCAGAACTTAGAGATGGCAAATAAGAAAGCCTGGTTTCCTGCGAATAAAAATATCTCTCTTTTATACTTGAGAGATGGGAACTTCCTTCAAAGAATATTTAAATTTCAGATTTTTTTTTTAGACTTAGGTTAATCATCAACCTTTCTCTAGATTTGGACACTAAGAATATCAAAGACCAAGAAAAGGATTGCCTATAGGTGCCCCCTAACTAGGCGACTAAGGATTGCTTAGTTGGTCTAGGCAGCAGCCTTACAGAATACTGAAGATCAAAGTATCAAACAACCAACAACGTATAATTCAAATCACTTTAGGGATTCAGAATTTTGAGTGGGTTGAACTAGTATTAAATTCCTTCCATTTTTATATTTCTTTTATTTTGCTATAAATCCTGGCTCATCTTCATTCAACATTTTTATTAATTCTGCCAAAAGTAGCTAGAACGTCGTAATGGAAGAGAAGAAATGAAAATCGAAGCTTATCCAATCTCAACTATTCCCTCCATCCCTAATTAAAAGTCCATGTTTGAATTTCACATTTTTTAAAAATGCACTAATTTCATAACAATCAATGGTCTAAAACAAAACTTTATTCCTATCATGAGTTTTATTGATACATTGATTATGTCCTAAAGAGGAAAGTGGAATCTTAATTTGGGACAGAGAGAGTATTTCTTATACCTGACGAAGTTCCATTGCCTTCTAGATTATCACCGGGAATTTCTGAACTACCCATTAGGATCGATGTTGGTGATCCTTCTTCATCTCCTTGTTTATCATCATCTTTTACATTCTCAGAAATAGGTATGACGTCTGCTGCATCTGGAATAACTGTAGGAGCCATTTGTAGCAACCGTGACTGTTCTGCAGATGTTTGTAGGAGCTTTCTCCTTTCCAAGCATTCATAGAGCGTAAAGCACCTATGGTTAAGGGTTACACTAACTGTTGATGTAAATGTCACCCATAAGTGCTAAATAAGACGTTTGAGCATGTATAAGCTTGTGTATATGCACGGCTTAGACGCAATTACTCAATTGTCAACAAGAAAATTAAGGCTCGAGTAAGCACAGATGAATGATTGGAATTTGCCACACCAGTCTCTGTAAGAGAAGTTTAAAGTTCCTTTCAAACAAAGACGTACACTTGGGGGGGGGGGGGGGGTCGGTTGTCTAGAAAATGTACTAGATGGATAGTTTTTTGTTCTTTTAAGAATATGATTGACTATTATTTGAATTATTTAAGTTACAAATGTTCAAAACAGTATCTCATGTATACCATGTAAAATGAGAAAACAACCCACCATTGGATTTAGGACAACCCAACGTCCTCTTAACAAAATATTATTTTATCAGCAATAATGTACCGAAGATTAATCAAAAGTATTTCCCTTAATTTTTGTAGTACTTGAGGCTCTTTCTATACAAGCTATCACAGCCTTAATTTTTGTATTAAAAGGATATTCTCTTCTCCATCCTTTCTCATTTGCTCGATCAATAAGGATTTGCAATAAAGCCAGCTCTTTAGCAATCCACTAACAGAAGAAAAAAAATATCAAACTGCATTGTATAAGGAACAGATGCAGTACATTTTATAAATCTTACAAGACAATAAAGAAGAAACGCATACATGTTTTGTTATATCCTCATGCAGAGATCTTGCCTTCTGTTCAAGCTCATCCTGTCAAGTGCAACCCATTTTGGTTAATGGTTTGAAGCAATTATCACATTTGAAAAGAAAAATTATGGAAAACCTATTACGTACAAAAGCTAAGATATTCACTAATTATAAATACAACAAATTTTTTTTTAGCCAATTGTAGTCCCAGATGCAGAATCATTATGTGTTTTAATTGTTTGAATTGCCATAAAGTGCAAAATAATATATGATTAACCAACTTAATTATTTACAGAAAGAAGTGTTGTAATACCCCGTGTTCCTTTTTTCGCGTTGACCTTCTCTTAAGCCCAATAAGGCTTAATCTCCGTTAGAGAGCGAGCATTGGGTTCTGAGCCCTTCGTACTCGACCGGATAGTTCTCGCATGTCATTTTAGGTATATTTAGTTTGAGGGAGTGATCGTTACGTTATTCGGGTGGTTTGGGTTGAAACCGAGGCGTAAATCGCGTGTTTCGACTTTTCGCGATTCGTCGATTTTTGGCCAACTTTGAGAGGCCATAACTTCTTCATCCGATGTCCAAACGACTCTCCGTTTTTGGCCATGTCTTCATTTCTTTGCCCTCTACAACTTTCGTGTTTGGGCCGAGTCGAGATTCAACCGTTTCGAGGTCCGTTTCGGGCTCAGAAAGTCATTTGCTATCGCAGTGACTTCCATGATCGATCATGGTCCTCCAGAAGAGTTCCAGAATGCTTCATGATCGATCATGGGGGACGGTTCACCTGAATGTCGGTTTTGAACGTTTTTAACCCGTTTTTGACCCATTTATCACCCTACACTCCTCATTTTCGAGCCACACACCTCCACCACTCTCTAGAGAGTTCTAGAGAGAGAGAGAGGGAGATTCTTGCCACTTCTTATTCCTCCTACAAGATTGGAGTGCCAAATCGCTTTCTCCTTCCCTATTCATTATCTTCCTCACCTTCTTTCTCCACTAGAGCTCGTGTTGGAGCTAGGGTTTCGGCGAGACGGCTTCAACGCTTCCTCAACTCCTTGGTATTACTTCTCTAAGGTGGGAACACTAGAGTGTAGAGTGTAGGAAACACACGTAGGACCTTATTGGTGATCATAAGACACGCCTTTGAACGTAAGTGGCCGATAACCTTATAAGCGGACATAATACTCATATGACGAATAATGATGAGATGTGAGAACACTATAGTGATGTAATTAATTAATAATGGAAGGCTTAATTGTAATGATACTAATGATTATAAGTAATGGGCAATGGTACGATATTGTACACATAATTGTGAGGATTGCCATATTATGTGAAAATGACCAAACGATGAGAATACGGATTATAAGCGTGATGACGACGCTTGTGTTAACGATGATAATGATGAATGAACGATGATCATGATGATGATTATGTGATTGTATATATATGTTATTAGGCCATACGTGTGATGGATGATTATACGTTGTTGAATGCAGAATCAATATATTCCTATTGATGCGATCACACGTATGGGCTGGATATGATGATATATCGAGCACCGGGTAGCTCCCCGTGACTCGAAGGAGGGCCGCCTATTGCCACCCATGGGTGAACAGGCCCTAACCGTGCATGGGAAAATAAAGTCGGTGACTCCGCCGGTGGTTGTGTTGCCCACAAAGGAGAGCCCACTCTAGGTATCTTGCCTTCTGACTGAACTATGTGTCCTTGGTTAGATGAGTTTCCCCGGCAAGCGGAGTAGGTCCCGTGTGCCACTACTTCCCAAATGGTGAGTCCCCGGGAAGTAGTTGGGCAACTAATGGTCATCACTCACTAGGGTATCGCCTGGTGTAGTTTCTCTAGAGTGTCGATGTGGTTTGTATGAGGTGTTCTCCTAGTTAACTATTCGGAGTGTTGCTCCCCGGGAAAGTGACCGTCGCGTGGGCTATCTCCGAATGACCTACTTGGAGAACCAAGTCCCTGAAACACTCCCCACCTGGAGGAGACATGGACAAGGACCTTGGATCCTTTGGGACTCGCTGGATTCTCTGTTCTGGGCCTGAACTGACCGCGGGGTGAAACTGAGGCATTATACTGGAGACGTGATACGAGAGTTGTTGTGAAATTGTGATTGTGCTGTGATTGTTATTGCATTGTATCATGTCTCGTATTGATATATATGTGTTGCCTCGGCTATGATATAAATGATGTAAAGACTTATGAGGACACATCTAAACAGAACAGGATACACGTAGAGAACTATCGAGCCTTTCATAATGTATTAATATATAAAGTGGAAAGACATAATAATTATTGAACTTAGAAACGATGTATGAATATACGGACGCGTACGGATTACGGAATAGTGAGTCAGATCATAATGCATATAATAACGAAATAGCCTGACGAAAGTATAACGTAATATAACAGTTTAGGCTAAAGACCTTGGGAAGAAGCCTATTAGGTGGCCAAGTATAAGATTCATAATAAATTATAATTAAAGTGAAAACGATGAATACTTGGCCTTTAGTTATGACTTATGGCGTAAGTGACGGATAGTATAGAATGGTGTGGACTTACTGTTGAGTGTTGATAATCCGTAGCTTGTCAAACCCTAGGAAGCTATAGTTTGGTATGAGGCAACTGTAGTCAATTGATCTCCTCGGGTTATGGAAATTCCTTGGAGTTTGTCTTATGGATGGTTAGAGGAAAGATAGGGTTGTTGGGCAAATGGCTTCCGGGTAGCTAGGATAGAAATCCTAGTGGGGTTGCTTGCACGTGGGTTTGCATTGCATGTTTTCAAACTATTACGTTAAAGTAAAATATTTTCTATATAAAACCTATATAGTTCCCACTGAGCCCGGATTTGGCTCATCCCGTTTTCTAACAGTTTTGCAGGCATAGCATCTCGGATGGGGTATGATGTACGTGTATAGAGGCCTCTGATGTCCACAGTCTGTGTCTAGTCCTTCTTCGAGAAAGGACTATGTTGTATCATCATTTTGATTTTCTTATGATTGTAAACGGACTATAATTTGATAAACAATTTGTATTGTATAATTGTATAAATGGTTTCATATATGTGGAGTTGATTTAAGTATGGTTTGATGTAATTCCATTTGTATGGAAAAATGATTTTAAATGTACAGGTTAATTTATTACCAGAACAAACTACACATGCCGTGATTTTATAAAATGAGCTTTTAAACAGGATACATGTTTTACTTAAGAAAAGTTTTAAAAGTCGTGATTTCTATATTTTAAACCCGCCGTCGCGCACGGCGTCCGTGACTAACCGGGTCCCGGAGGTGAAAACCTCAAGACGAGATTCGGGGCGTCACAAGTGTCACATTATGGATTAACTATTTCAGTACTATATATATTGTAGACTGACATTCTCATGACAGCTTTAAGTAAATATGTACAACGAGTAACTTGGAAATGGAATCTTTCTGGTTTATTTGTTAAACTTGTTAAGCATAAACAAAATCAATGCTGTAAACAGATTAATAGCGCAAAAAGAGCTTTCTTATTGAGAAAAGTAGTTTGCTATTGAAACTTAGTTATGAAGAAATTTCTCCAAGCAGCAACTATAGTTAGTAGTCACATTACCAAATCACAAAGCCCAAGAACAGAAGGTAGGTTAGTAAATGACAGACCACTGAACCAGTAAAACAAATAATATCCAAAATATTAAAAAAGTGCCAAACTGCATTTTTTTTGATCAGAAACAAAACGCTTTTATTAAAAACTAATCAAAGTAATACAATATAGATTACATCTTTAGTGAACCAGCAGTCCACCAAAGCCCCTCGAGATATAAAGAAAGACTACAAAATACCAAACAAAATACAAAAATTACAAAAAACCAACCAACAATCAAATGATCAAGCCATAATCAGGGCTACTACCGGATGACTGCATTCCAATTCCCACATAAATATGAGACCAATAAGGATCCAAAATTCCAAACAGGTTTGAAGATTGGCCCAAAGTGCCAAACTGCATTTGATAAGAGGACTTACCACAGTAAGCTTTTTAAGTAGTCCGCTTTTCACTCTTTCCCTCAGAGATTCACATTCTTCCTGAAGCACAAGAGAATGAAACTGTTACCAAATTTGTCATTGAAAACATCATTAACACCTAAAACATCTGTCTAAAACTAAAGTTCTTATTTGGGCATATGACACTAAGAGCCGTGTTCCTAAAAACAATGTACCAAATCTAAGGATAATTAACCAAGATTCTGTTGTGGTACGTATATTGTTTGTGCTAGGTTGGTGAGTTGTGTTACGATTGCCAGGACTAATCAGCGAGGAAAAAAAATTAAGAAGAAATTCATAATGTCATTAAAAACAATCATGCTCTACCATAGACAGATATTGTATTCTAATAGAACAACAATTTGTTGTTTTAACAGATCCAAAATTGCACTGAACTGAGATAAATGGAAGTACAAGGAAAATCAAAATTTGGTTATTGGAGAAACAAACTCTATACAAAGACAGCTCTTTGTACATGTCTGATATAGATGAGCACAAATAATGAATTAAGTGGCAAGCTTTAGCATAATTATCTCATGATTTTCTTTAAACCCGAAAGTACATCTATACATATGGGTGTGCAAAAAACCAAAAGGCCAACATACAGAACTGGCATGGAAACCACAGTTTAGTCGGTGGTTCTTTTATTTAGACAGCGAAGAGCTGAGTTCATTTGGTGGTTTTTTGGAGAGCAAGAACCATATAAAACTGAACTGATTAACCTGGATGCAATATAAGTTAAATTTCATACCCTAATCTAAAACCTGTCTTCTCTCTACCTCAAGACGCCACACTTTCACTTTAAAGCTCTAAGGAGATCGGCTCCTCTGGGGTCTCATTGAAACCACAACCTCAATCTCAGATCTGATAACAAGATAAACAGGAAAGGAAGACGATTGCAACATCGTCAAATCCTAAATCTTGTTTTCCTGTCCAGGTATGTATGTCGATAAATTGGATAAGATTGAAACTGTGATTTCATTATGTATGTATGCAAGTAAATACTTCATTTAATGTTACTTGTGATTTCTTTGGTTGGACTTTATGCTTTTGTTGTCTATACAATTATTTGGTTTGAATCTCGAACTGAATTTGGGATTTTTGAGATTTTATTTTCAATAACGGGGGCCTAAAGCACTACATTTATCACAATAACGGGAGTCTGTAGAAATAGAAACCCCTAAGTCAAGTCAACACCTAATACAAATAATTTCAGCTTCGGTAGTAGCGGTATCCCAATACTCAGCCTAATGTTGTACAATGTATCCTCATTTTCCATATAATGAAATCAACAAGAAAACATAGGGATTGTTTGGTTGTACCTAAAATTGTGGATTAGACAATTTGCAGCAAGGCAATTTACGATTTCTACATTTATTTGTGTTATGTTGAGCAAATTAAACAACTATCTCTATGATAATTCAAGTTGATTCATGAAAACTCAAATTAGGCCATTCCAAGTAAAACTTGAACTTGTCTATCTCTATAACAGGGGAATTTACCACAACTTTATATTTCGAGGAGATCTAGTGTTCACTTGATGTTGATGTCTCTAGAAATTTCTTTAACTAACATTGAGAAAATAAAATGTGTTTTTATTCGAACATTAGGAATATCTCATTTAAGTCTTCTAAACACTCCAAGAATTAGATTTGAATTATTTACAAATGCACAAATTTACAATTCATTAAGAAAGAACCAATTTTAAAATTAGGCAATTTAAACAACCAACGAGCCCATAATAGGCATGAAACTGAAGAGAAGAAAAATAAGGTAAACATAATGCACAATTTTAATGAGGGATACACAGAAGAGCAGACTATTGTACACAACTAACTACAGTGTGCATCATATCTGTGTTGAAGGGATATGGATATGGCAAACCGATATGACAAGACATGATACGAACATACAATAAATCTGAAAAATAAAGTTCAGATAAGGCTAGGATACTGTGACAATAATACATAGTATGATAGGTATATGCAAATTTATAGTAACATTTAAGTTTGGTAACAAATGATAGGTTTAAATAAAATATGCAAGACAAGACTTCAATGAATCTCTGTGTGTCTCAATAACTCATAACTCTATTTTGAACATGTCTTTTATGTCTTGAAATCAACCATTTAACTTTCAAAAATTACCCTCACACCCGTTTACTTTTGAAGAAAAAAAATTTATGAAAAAAACTTTATTTGTGCCATATCCAGAAGTCAAAGTCTACTAACAAACTTAAACAATTAGACAAGCCGTATATTTTTTGTTGGAAACAAGTAGCTACAAGGACCATAAGCCTTCCCAACACTTAAGAATATCGTAGTGCACCTCTTCCCAAAGATCTCAACAAAGAAATGCATTTTTAACATAAAACCAATACAAGTGTAGAACCTTTCCAATGGAAAGTTCTTTTTACTCCCTTTGCGAAGAAAGACCTCCCAAGGTTGATCTGATAAGAATATTGTATGATAGGAGGTGTATCTTAGGATTGGACTCCCATCGTCTTAATAAGGGGTACTACTGTATCCTCTTCTCAAACACCGTTTATCTAATTAGTTGACTTGCTTTTACCCATTCAAGGTGATACATATTCTAGCTCATTTAACTTTATGAAAATCATAAGTTCATAACTAGATTAATATTATCCACGGAAAATCATTTAAAGTGGAACCCACAACATCCTCCAATTTAAACATAAGCATCTCCACAAGCCTCTCATTTTCTCTTTGATTCATAAAATAACATGCTACACCGAAATTGCACCCTCCCTAGATTTACTCAAAATTGTTTCAATAGAAAAAAGAGTTGGAAAAAATAGTCAGAATACACCAATTCCGGTATTTTAATTATCACAAATACCTTTGAACCAAGAAACATAAATGTTGTAAAGAACATCCACCCCACCACCCTGGGCCACTTGAACGCTGAACGCATTTCAACAAATGAACAGTACAAGCCCAAGAAATTTTCAAACATACTAAAAGACGAGAGAATTTAAAATTCTATTACTTCCAAGGAGATTAAGCACAATAGTTGCGCATCAACCTTAGTTGTACAAGAACTAGTATCAGCATTAATTGCGGAGGAAGGAAAGAGAGAAGAAAACAATAAAATCACACTCCATTGATAGCACAATATAGCTTGAAAAAACATGTCAAATAAAGAGGGGGAAGAGGTACTTCAACCAATACGGTTACCTCTGAGAAATCATCATCCGATAACATACTGATGCATATATCATTTGGCATATCTGAAACTTGCAGCAAAATGTCAGCACCATTTGCACAGGATGAACTCTTCTTTATGCCTGACAATACAATGAAAACAATACCAGAAAAAAAAGTCTAATGTCCACTACTTAGGAAGAAGGAATACTTAGAGAACAATGGTCAACAAGGCCACCAACCTGTTACTTGCACAAGCTGATGATAACTTTTCTTAATGCAATCCTGGGGACCTGATTTCACCCTCACAAAGCTTCCAATTACCTTCCTCTCAAAGGTCTCATTTTGCTTCGATAGCTCCTGTAATAAGCTCCTCTTCAAGTAAACAAGTTTGATATTTTTCACAACAATGGCTGCAAAACATATTTGAGGAATATTGAAATCCACCTCCTTCTTCTTTGATTCTTTCTCGGTATTCGAATTCCTCTCCCTTTCACAGATAAACAAGCAATCATCATCTTCTTCTGACATGTAACCAACCTCATCCTCTGATTTTTCCAGGTTCTCAGCGAAATGGGATTCCAGAAGGTCATATATTGAGTGCTTGTTCACTGTTTTCCGCCCTAAAACGGCCAGTAGCCTAGCATCACATATAACCTTCTTCTTTTTCTGAGGGTGGAAAAGATTTTTTTCCTTGACGTATCCGCTTATAATATTATAAACATCATGTTGTGACAGTTTATTGATTGCGTTTTTACCAATAGATTCTAGGAATTGTACGAGAGATTTTGATCCCCACCCAACGAACTCCTTTTTATTTGATTTCAACTTGCTTTTCATCAGAGATGCTTGCCATTTGGTCCTCTTCCTTTTACGCTGTTGCTTGTTCTCTTCTATATCATCCAAGTCATCATCATCATCTTCAGAAATAATTTCTGCAACTACATCACTTTTTCTACGTCTTTTCAAATCAGCGGGAGGATTGTAGTTCTTTTCCATCTTCAGCCGGACATCTGCAGCTCGGAGATCTTCGACAGTGAAATTTTCCTTTTTGTTGATTATTTCCCAATATTCCATGAACAAGCCCTCAAATGTTTCCAGATCTTGAAAGTCTACTCTCTCCTGCAAACACAAGAAGCATTACAGCCAGTGAAGAACTCAAGTTCCTTTTGAACAAGAAAGTAAGTTTCAAAAAGAAAAGTAAGGAGAGGATTTATGATGATTTTGATAGATCAGGTGTAACATCTAGAAAGGAAAGGATTTGACAGATAACACAAACACACAACGTTTACATAATCCCTGCATAAGCCTAATACATTGGATAAATCAAAAAGACAATATGCTTCATAATACAGATTAAAGAATTTTCTCTTTTGAGAAATTAGGATTTGGTCCCTAAGTATGAACTTTTTTTGGATGTGGTCCCGCAACTTTTTTTAAAGGATGCAGTCCCCATAGATACTGTATTGTGCCTAGACACTAGTATGTCTCGGTGCACATCCTAGTATCTCTCGGCGCAGATATTGTATATGTGCCCGAGAAAATTAGCATATGTGTTGAGAGATACTAGTATCTACACAGAGAAAATTAGTAGCTACCATATAGTATCCAAGTCCTTGACTCCTTGCCAAAGGCAGATGCCAAAAAAAAGTATCCCCAGGAACCACATCCTAAAAAATTTCAAAGTCAGGGACTGGACTCTAAAGGCTGCTTATATTTTATACGAGAGCATGTTAACAGAAAGAGAAAGTCAATATTCATTTGGCAATTAATAGTTGACGTAAATAGAATCAAAACGGAGTTCCATTCGAAATTTATGGTACTTGTTAATAAGTAGTATCCGTACCCCATCAGAGTCGATATCCTTCTTTTCTTCCACAAGAAGTGCAAGCTTTAGACAGTTATTGCAGAATCCTTTCTTCTTTCTAACATGAACAAACTCAGCAGCTTTAATGCAGCGCTGACACACAGCTTGTGGACAGACATAACATCGAAATTTGGAAGATTTCTGGCAAATGAAGCAAGTATGCCAATCTGAAAAAGACCGAAAAGAGAAATTACATCAATTTTCATACTTTTAAAAGTAAATTATACACACACACACACACATATATATATGTACATAGCTTATTGTCTCTCTCTCTCTCTACACATAAACACACACATATATATATGCTTGATCTATTTATGGTATTCTAGATCTGTGTAGATCTGCTCTACTCAAAGTTATCAGAATAGTTTTAACTAGTGGTTTTAATTTTGCACCAAATATTGGCAAGACATATATTCCTTTCTAGATTAAATGTAGATAATAAGGTGTTTGCTCATGTTGGTGTCCGTCTTTTTCTTATTAATTTCCTATGTCAGTATCCATGCTATATAGATCACTGGAAGCAAAGGATTTCAGTAGGAAAAATGTCATTTTTTTGGCAACAAAAAGATATAGGAAGACCCAAAAAAAAAAAAAAGCAACATCCCCGTAGCTATATGTGAAAGGGCTTACCACACGTCCAGTGGGTTCCATTATCCAGGAATGAATCATCCTTCTCAACACAATCAGGATGATAGGATTTTCGGCACTTCCTGAAAATCACCAAGAGGCATTGAAAAAAAAAAAAAAAAAAAACCCACTCCACAGTAACATTCCAAGGCCAAAATCCCGATACAAACACCATTACTAATGCTAATGTGATCACAATCAGGAAATTAAGTTGCATTGCTAGTCCATGTATAAATGCGAACGACAGTACATAAAGCATGAATTGCCAAAGTGTGTTAATCAAACCAAGTTTCCAGATATTTAACCTGATCGAGGAGTCTTCTTTATTAGCAAATGTCAGAGCTAATATAGTTATGTAGCAAAAGTTATTCAATTAGGGCAAAACTATTTCTGATGAGAAGGAAACTCTATGTTTAATTGTATCACATGCCAAAAAATTCAAGAAATAACATGACCAGATGACATGATGCATTATTTAGGCAGAGAAAGGATGAAAAACGCAGACAGGCTTATGAGACCATAGGAGAAGTTTGCGTAATACGTAAGGCGTCTTTTTAGGTGATCTGTCATAACTACGTATTCAATGCTCCTTGAAACTAATGTTCTTCAATTAAAGATTGAGGCACAAACCACACCTCTAAAATGATGTTTGTACGCTCGCTTCAAGCCCCGTCAATGTCGTCATAGACAAAGGTTAGTATGAAATGCTTTGAGGTGCCAGAAAATGCATCAAGTGTCAACCTGTCTAGAGTGGCCTTTTTTCCTAGGACGGTTGTCAAAGAAAAGCAATGTTAACACTGGCTAATCTTCAGAAAAGAGTTAGGCATATGGCCAAATGTGTTGCTTATATAGGAAAGATTAATGTGTTAGTTGTGGACCTCCTTGTAATTTAGTCTTTTGGAGGTGAATTTATGTAAATTGATTGTATACAGGTTCCACTCCCTAATTGTACAGCCTTTATTTGTGAAACCAAAATTCATCACACCATCTGGAGACCTTAAAATTACCTGAACATTCAAAAAAACTAATAGTGAATGATAGTGATTAGAACCTAGTCCGAAAAACAGATTAGAACCTAGTCCGAAAAACAATCTTCAGAAAACACAGTGCCCAAGAATATATATGTCATTTTTCAAGATATCTATGTTTTTGAAGTGGGAATTCATGTCATAACAATAGGCCAAATTCCAAAACAGGCTATACTGTCGCCCACAATTTCCAGCTGGGTGGATTTGTGGACCTTACTCTTTTAGAGGTGGCAGTCCTTCTCATGTTACCTCATCTGCAACGACTATACGGATCTGCAATGACCTTACTAAATTTGGTCCCCTTCAAAAGCACCAACATTCTTTATTATGTATTGTTTATCTGAATTTTGTGCTTTATCTTTCATATATCTAATGTGGACGGTTTTGGGAATGCTTGTTTATACGACACTCCCAACAAGCCATGTGTCTGAGACTCTGAGTTGAACACACTGTGGACACCACACTTCAAAGACATGTGTGACAAATATTTCATTTTCCACAATTTAAATATGTAATTTATTTTGGATACATGTCCGGGACATTTATTACCTAGAGATACTTCGTTCTTCAGAATCATTATCTGGAAATTACACACGAATGTTTATTATACTAAACGAAAATTAAGGGATGATGTTACCCATGGAATGTGCATTATTTAAGTTTATCACAGATATTTGAAATTTTGCATAGATGTATATTTCATTATTCACCAACATGGACAACAACTGATGAATATGAAAATGGTTACAAGAATTAACCTAAATAAGCACTGAAGATTTCACACCAACTCTGTTTTTTCACCTATTCCATATTAGATTTTCTTCTAATAAGAAAAAATGTTTTCATATTCTTTTGACAAGAGTTTTCGCAGTTTATATATAGAAAATATAGATAATTATTGTTGTGACAGCATCTTCCTAATTCGGGCCCTAATCTTGTTTTAGAATTTGTCATGTCAGCCTGTCTATGTCAAAGTTTGTGTCCCCATATATAGCATGCTCTCTACCCTATAAAAACAACTTTTTGTGGTACGCATTCACATATACATATTTTTTTTTCCAAGATAGTAAAAGACTAGGAGCGGTACAATGGTAAGAAAAACCTGACCGGGCTTCAACAACAGAAATGGATCTTGGTGTTGTATAAGGTAAGAAAAATTGATCAAATCACACTAAAATTTCCATGAGCTTCAAAAGAGAACGGACCTCTCTTTAAAATGAACGAGTGTTCATGTTGGATAATTAAGATGGGTAAGTAGATCTTGTAGAGATTATCTCTATGACGATTAAATAATCTCCACAAAATTGGATCATAAAATATCATTATGATCATCAAAGATTTCAACCAACAAAAATGAACATATATCAATTTTTTCATTGCACAACATATCTATCAAATTGTCATTACACCCATGGGTAGGGCATGAAATTTGGCCAAGGGAGGGCAACTACACCACAAAAAAGAAAATAATAACAAGGGGGGCCCCAAAAATAAGTACAATAGAGTATTAAAGTGAGTTGTTGGTTAGAAAAATAGATGGCTCAAATTTACCAAGTAGTCTTTGTTTCTGATAAGAACTCATTTAAATAGAAGATAATATTAAAATATGAGCCGTCATCTCCCAAATAAACGGTCCTCTATAGTGATTTTCATCACTCTAGAGGATCCCAATCCGAGGGCTTATATATGCATATTTTTAAAGGAGAATTTAACAATATAATTTATGCCTTGTATGCACATAGATCCGCTTCTATTACACCCACAATTGCATTCAAATATTAAAAAAAACAAAAATTGTGGGGACAGATCTACATGACCAGATATTTCCACCAAGTTTCGCAAAAAACTCATCAATTAACACATTGAAATGAACATTCTTTTTAGAGAGAGACAATATATTATTACATTGTATTTTAATATCTTGACTACGGGGCTTTGCAACAGCGGAAAGTCTGAAATTAATTCATGAGGAACATAGATAGAATCGGTAAAAAAAATAAAAAAATTTGCAGTATTATTATCAAAGCAATTATGCTTATTGCCAAACCTGCATACATAACTTTTAAAAGTACACCAAACAACTTCTCAAAGTAACGCAATAATAGAGATAATTGCTTTGGCAATACAAGTAGTTGAATAAATAAATAATAAGCACACCAAACATTGATTTGGACACATGATGGTGGAAAGATCAAAACTACCCCTTCAAATCAAAACCTATAAATTTCGCCTCCAAAATCGCGAATTTGTTCTAGAAACATGGGGGAGTGCCCGAATCAAAACCCTAATGTCAATATATCTATCGCTTTCAAAAATTTCAAAATAAAAATAAAAATAAAAATTGAAACTCTTACTTGTAATCGCATACACGAAGTGTTCCACCATCTTTGCATACAAAGCACCAATCTTCACCTGCGATTTCTTCTTCTTCTTCCTCTTCTTTTTCTTTCTGAATCTTCTTCTCCTCCTCCTTCTCCTTCTTCATAATTCTTCAATGCTAGTTATCTAGGGTTTTGTTTTTGAGGTTATCTAGGGTTCCGGCTGAAGGTTAGGCCTTTCTCACCGGATATCGTACACTACGCCGCTGCTGCTAATATAGGGGAGACGATCAGTGGTGGGAGTTGGAGCTGGACCCGGACCCTCCTCTGGGTTCTGTTGACCCGACCCGGAACCCTAATTACCCTATTTAAGTGGTGTTTTAGAAATTAAATAAAGTTAAATTAAAATAAAAAAGGTAGAGAAGTATGAATGAAAATAGTGGCATTTAGGCCCACTCTATGTAATCTTTACCTAAGCAGTAATTAAATGAGCACTTTATGATTAAGGTTATACAGTTTTCTTTGCGTAAGGATGGTTTTTAAGATAGTTAATTTAAGGACCATCTATTTCAATAGGTAAATATGTGAATTTTTTCATGAAATTTAGTGAGAATGATTTCTATAATTAATAGATCATCTTTACTAAATTTCATCAAAAAAATTAAATTGGAAGTGAATTAACTAAAAATCTAAAATTTCAACGTCCGAAAATGCGCGCATATATATATCAATTTTTTAGTTAACTCACTTCCCAATTTATTTTTTTAATAAAATTTGGTGAAGATAATCTACTTATTATAGAGATAATCTCCATCAAGTTTCATGAAAAAATTCATCCGTTTACCCCCTCAAAAAAGACGGTCCTTAAGTTAGTTAACTTAAGGACGGTCCGTAAAAGAAGGGCTTTCTAAGGTTATAAGTTCAAGTTCAAGCCTTTATTTTAGTATTTTTTTAATGTAACTTTTAATGAAAAGTGTAATTTAGAAAATCTATAAAAACTCCTCATGTTTTATATATAGACTATAGTATCGATATAGATAGATAGGTTAGGGATTGGCTTCTTAATTGTGGATATAAGTTGGGATTTGAATAGTTCAAGTGCAGCTTAAATTTATTTTGAGTTTGTCTAAGTTTGAAGTCAGATCAATGTAAAATACAATTTTTTTTCTATTCAAACTCGATCCTTATTTTATCTTGGGTTTCATGCCCAAGTTTTGGTTGGCCTGTATAGATAGAGTGGATTAATCTATGAGTATGTTGAGAATTTTAATTAAATTCCAAAGGTTTGTGAGTTTGATAATTTTTCACCTATTTTTTTTTTAATACAAGTTTTATAAAGATACACATGGTGGTCAGCTAAGGAGGGAGGGAAACTAGATTTCCATGGCACGAACTTGGGCGTAAAATGGGGAAACCATATTTTAAGCAGACTCAATCTATTAGGTGGTTGAGCAATGTTCGAGGTCAACCTGAAATTTAAATTGGATTAAAATCTTATTCGCACTTGGTTTAGCTCAATCTTTATTAACACTTGGCCATTAATTTGCCAATTCGAATAGGGAGCTTTAGGGATTAGAACCTTTATTAGATGACATGATTAATTCAAAAAATTATCGGTGATATTATTGTCAAAGAAATTATGTTTGTTAGAGTAATATACTACTTTAGAAGCGTATAGTATAATTTTTTAAAATAACACTATACTATGATATAAAGATAATTATTTTAGTAATTTGAATCACCAAAATTATTAGAAAAAAAAAAAAAGAAAAGGAAAAAAGGAAGCATTATATACAAATATCATTTATTAAAAGTTAGAAAATAGAATAAATTGCAGAAGCAAGATTGTCCCAACTAAGTTGGATTAGCCAAGTGGGCCATACTCTTTACCGGTGAGAATTAATTGTGCATTTCACTTAGTTCAAACCAATCATACTGTTTTAATCCAATCAAAGTTAAATCCTGAATAAAGAAATTTTAATTTTTTTCATAACGCTTTACCCTAGGTTAGAGGAAGTCATTCTAGAAATTCTCAATGACTAAAGAAGGGGTTTGAAAATAGTTTTCAACCAACAATTGACATGCCCCGGTTAGTAATTCACTAGTTGCGAAATAACTTAATTTAGTACATGTTTATAACTATTTATGCAACTATTGTGTTATAATTTTTTTTTCTAACTATTAGCGATTACAATATTGGGAAGAGTGGTCAGTGGAGACTTCAAGACTTAAACTTGAGATCTCTTAGTTGCAACTAAAATTCTTTATCGCTTAATTGGTACAACTAGGTGTACCATTATGATATAATACATATGTGATATCTGGCTCCCTCAATGCTTCTTGCGTGTATGTTAAGAGGGTGGACAATCGGGTCTCTCACTAGATTGCTAAATTTGTAGCTTTGAGCTCTTTGCCTCATAATTTGGTTGTCTTACCCCTTTGGGCGTTTTTGAAGCTGCTGAGTTCTGCGATTTCTTAGTTTTGTTTTGTTCTCTTTTGTATTGTCACAAAAAAATAATGTAACAAAATCTTTCAATGACAAAAAGAGTAGCGCGAACAATATATATATATATATATATTCTATCTATTTGGTTTGGGAAAAAGAGATAATTCTTTAATATTTAGAAAGGACAAAAAAGTACACAATTAGTCCTCTCTTTATATACATATATATATAAAGCTAATTAACTAGAGCTTCTTTAGAAAGAGAAACTCTCGTGTTTTTTTTTCCACCGCCTCCTTTGGCTATCGTTTTCCACCACCTCACATGGTGTTTGCGGGATTTTCGCGGGGCTTTAGTCCCCATCCTTTCTTCCTCAGCTCTCTTTAGAGATCCACTCATGCTGTCAGGGCTTCCATTGACGCTGTCTATTCATCTTTCTGTCCCCCTTTGTCCTCTTGACATTAGATCTACATAATCTAACTCTCGATTTGTGACAACAGTCTCTATATTTGTTAGTTTTCGATTTAGATATGTTGTTTGGTTTGTTGGTGGGTTATCCCATCTTCGAAAAGGCTCTTTGCCTTCGTTTATGTGCAAACCCCCGAGGATGGGAAGTTCCTTACTCCTTCTTGTGCTTTGCCAAGAAGCTTATACTTGTTGAAGCTTTGAGCTTTGCTGTTTGCAAGTTGCATGAAGGATGAATTCGTGGTTCGGGCCAGCTCTTGGTTGTGACGCTCCTTTGGTGCTCCTTTTTACATATGGTTTATGTTTAGGGCTTTTTACCCTGTATTTTGGCTTTAGTGCTGTATATGTCTTGTATGTTTTATGTTTTTGGTTTAATTATGTTTTATATGAGTTGTTTGATACTATTCAATCCTTTACTCTGTTAAGTCTCATTGTTAGAGCATATCAAGAGAACTTTTGATCCATGTTGTAATCTTTTGGGTATGGAGGTTTTCCATTCCGATTCATGTATACATACAAAACCTAAGGCTCTCCCTTTGAACTAAAAAAAAGGGACAAAAGGTACATAGAAAAAAAAAGTTAAAAGAATAAGGAGTCCTCCAACTAACTAGAAAAATCTTCAAACAACTCACTAGGAGGCATATTTTGCATATTTTGACAGTAAATTAGCATTTTTTTTGTTATCTAATATATATATATATATATATAACGGGATGAGTGAAAAGCTTTTTCTCTCATGATTACATGTGTCCGTAGTAAATGCTTTCATTCAATGGATTGTCCCCTAATCTAGCATTTTCCTATCGCCTTTTTACTTTTTTTGTTTTCTCTATTCATTAATTGCTTTCCGTTTCATCTTCTCATAATTCCTTTTCTCCTTTATTTATTTCCTTTTATCAACTTTCTCATAATTTTTCTCCCCCATGCGCATTAATCTGCTATGCGATTTTCGACAGCGTCTATCCATTTATCCTGAAAGTACTACTTTGAATAGTAATTTTTTTAGTATATATATTATATTACACAATGACAAATTGATGTAGCAAGATTGAACCAGTCCACCATTGGACCATTAAAGTTTGTTAGGATTTTCCTTCTTCATTTTGATCTTTCTCATGCATTCGTATTGTAGATTTTGAATCAATCGGTTTATTCATGTTTTCGTTTAGGTTTATTTGATCTAATAAAGTTGCAGATTAGGTACAAGACTAAGATTCTCCAACATCCAACATGTATAGTTTTCCTATTAAATCACATAATTTATTCTACTCTCGTATTATTTTGGTTTTCGTTAAATCAATTAATTTTCATTTCTTTAGTCATTAGATATTTAAAATTTTATTTTTTGTTTTTTGGATCTGTTGCAGAGATCTCTTTGTTTATCCCGGTAAGTAAAAAATCTTTGTTATGAATTTAGAAAAAAACAATGCATTGTAGATATAGTTCTGACTTTTCTATTGATTTCTTTTCCTTTTGGGTTTTACTACCCTCCATCTAGCGTTAGAGAACTTATTTGATTCCCAGTTTTTCCTACTAAAGGATATATATATATATATATTGACTTAAATGGTCTATATCTAATTTTGATAATGATAAAAGATTAATCATGTGTATTTAACATGTGTCTTAAATGTATTTAGCATAAACCTTTTTAACAAGCTTCATTAGATTCCCAAAGCTTCTCGAGGACCAAAATCGTATCCAATTTCAAGACTCTCACCTCTTCTAGAGATCCCATCAATTCTCACATGAATTCAAGTTATTATGCATCAAGATGAAAATATATGGTGCATTCAAGAAGAAGTTCAAAGATTCAAATAAGCTCCTTGAAGGCTAGAACACTTCATCTTGTATGTGAGTGCTTAGTCTTTTGTAAAGATATTGCTATTGATCTCATATTAAGCTTAACCATGATTTTGTATCATTCAATTGCATTCATCTTTTTCAAAAGCAAAGTTTGAATTAAACATCATTTACAAAACTATTTCACATAAACTAATTTTCTTGTAAAAAACATATCTAAATTACCCGATTGTTTTTATGTTCAAAACCAACTCCAACATGCTTAGAATAACCTTTAGAACATTCCCCAAGAGTTTGGTTGATTTGAGGTTTGGCTTGTGCAAAAATTCTAGAAGCATGTAGTTGCTACCCACTTTATTGGTGAGTCGACTACACCATGTAGTCGATTACATGGTCTGTGATGCCCTACGAGTGATTAGTACTCCCTTGGGGGAAGGAAGTGTAGCTCAAAGGGGGAATCCCACATCGGAAAATGGGGGATTCCTTGTGACCCATATAAGTAAGAATTGGTCGCTAATTAAGTACGAGGCCCCTGGGATAGTTGGAGCTACTAACTAGGACAAAACCCTGAGGGAAAGGGCTGCTCGGTTGGAGCCGAGTGGAGCCGCCCAGAGGGGACAATATCTTCGTTGTTTACTCTAATACCAGGACAAGGCCTTCTGGGGGCTCACAGGTTTTGGATCCCATAAGAATTCCGAAGTTAAGTGAGTAGTGGGCCAAAGCAATCCCAGGATGGGTGACCCCCCTGGGAAGCTGGTCGTGAGCTCCCAGAAATAAAACCCTGAGGGAAATGGCTGCTCGGTTGGAGCCGAGTGGAGCCTTCTGGATAGGACAATATCGCCTCTGCGTACTCTGATACCAGGACGAGGCCTTTTGGGGGCTCACTGGCTTCGGATCCCATCAGAACTTCGAAATTAAGCGATTAAAGGACCAGAGCAATCCCAGGATGGGTGACCCCCTGAGAAGCTGGTCGTGAGCTCCTAGAAATAAAGCCGTGAGGGTAGATGTTCCAGGGCTGAGGCATGGCTGGACGCCACCCAAAGCGGACAATATCGTACTGAGGTGGAACCGGGTCATTACAAATGATGTGATGCCCTGCGAGTGATGAGTACTCCCATGGAGGGGAGGAAGTGTAGCTCAAAGGGGGGCATCCCACATCGGAAGATGGGGGAGTTCCTTGAGACCCATATAAGTAAGAATTAGTCGCTAATTAAGTACGAGGCCTTTTGGGGGTTCACTGGCTTCGGATCCCATCAGAATTCTGAAGTTAAGTGAGTAGAGGGCCAGAGCAATCTCAGGATGGGTGACCCCCTGGGAAGCTGGTCTTGAGCTCCCAGAAACAAAGCCGTGAGGGTAGATGTTCCGGTGGGAGGAAGTGTAGCTCAAAGGGGGGCATCCCACATCGAAAGATGGGGGAGTTCCTTGAGACCCATATAAGTAAGAATTGGTCGCTACTTAAGTACGAGGCCTTTTGAGGGCTCACTGGTTTCGGATCCCATCAAAACTCCGAAGTTAAGCGAGTAGAAGGCTAGAGCAATCCCAAGATGGGTGACCCCCTGGGAAGCTGTGAGGGTAGATGTTCCGGGGCTGAGGCCTGACTGGACGCTGCCCAGAGCGGACAATATCGTACTGAGGTGGGACCGGGTAGTTACATAGTCCCTAGGAGAGTCAACTACCAAGCCAAAAACTAGCCGTTGGAAAGTTGGTAAATGTCTAGTTTTAACCCATAACTTCTTGTAACCACTAGCCGTTGGAAAGTTGGTAATGTCTAGTTTTGACCCATAACTTCTTGTAACCACTTCAAACGGCCATAATCTTTTGCAAGCTATTTATATGTGGTCTTAGACACATTTTTACGCACTTGAATAATCATAAAAACTCATTTTTCATATATCCTCACTATTCAAGTATACAAGCTATTGTATTGATCATACTCTTCATATTTGATCTTATTTATTGATCAGTCTTGATATCTCTTAATGTGAGCTTCATTTGTAATTTCTCAAACACTTAAGAGCTATTGTACATTAGTGTTAGCCACCTAAACTTATTCAAATCATATTTGTGAGAGGTATTTCTCATAAAATAGCAAGAGTGAATTCTTGTGTAAGTATTGAGAGCAATTCAATACTTGTAAGAGTGTGTGAAAAGAATACACTCGTAGAGGTTTGATCTTCACCCAGAAGAAGATTGATATTATTGGATATTCTCGGGGAACTAACCGAGCGCGGAAGTGGGGGCCAACAAGCCGAACCGTGTGGACAAAAAGTCTTTGACTTCTATTGGTTCAATCTTTCTATCTTTTGCTTTATTATATATTGATATATCTTCATTGTGTTTGGAATTACCTTTGTATCTTGATTGCTTGATTGATATTGACATTAAATATTTTTAAAACGATTTTAAAAATCCGATTAAGTTTTAAAAACCCTATTCACCCCCTCTAGGCTATTTTTCGACCTACAATTGGTATCAGATGTTGTACTCTTGTTTTGATCTTACAATCTTAGAGTTTACGATCATGTTTATCTATCAAGGAACCGGAGTTAACGAAGGTTCTTCCACCACTAGACCACCTCTATTTGATGGCAAAAACTATAGTTATTGGAAAAATCGCATGTGTACTTTTCTTCAAGCTAGTGATTTTGAACAATGGAGTATTACACTCATTGGACCCTATGAGATTACCAAAACTGATGAAAGGGGTAATGTTACTCCTAAATCTATTTTCGAATATGATGAGCATGACATTAAGAAAATCCAATTTAATGCTAAAGCCTTGAATTCTCTACATTGTGCATTAACTATGAATGAATACAACAAAATTTTTAGTTGTAAAATCGCCAAAGAAATTTGGGACAAACTAGATGTTGCTCATAAGGGAACCTCACAAGTTAAGAATGACAATATTGATATGCTCGTTCATGATTATGAACTTTTCGAAATGGAGCCTAATGAATCACTTGTTTCTATGTATAGTAAGTTCTCTATTACCACTAATACTTTAGATCTTCTTGGAAAGGTATATTCAAATGAGGACAAGATTCGAAAAATTCTTAGAACTCTTCCCAAGAAATGGAGACCCAAAGTGACGGCTATTCAAGAAACCAAGAACCTCAAGACACTAAGTATGGACGAACTATTGGGTTCACTTAAAACCCATGAGAAGGAATTGGAGAGAGAAGAAGAAGTTGATTCAAAAGCCAAAAAGACTTTTTCTCTTAAAGCAATCAACAAGAGGATGATGAAGAGTCAATGGGTGGTGATGAAGACATGGATTTTCTCTCTAGAAATTTCATGAAATTTCTAGCCAAGAAGAAAAACTTTCAAGGAAAAGAAAACAACAATGGTTCTTCATCAAGGAGGAACAATGATAGATCAATTCAGCCAAGAGTTGAAAACGAAGAAGTGAAGAAATATTTCCATTGCCATGAACAGGGGCACTTCAAAATTAATTGCCCGGTTAGAAAAAAGGAGAGAAAAGATAAAATAGACAAGACCTTCAAACAAGTAAGACACGCATTCAAAAGCACTTGGAGTGATTCCTAAAGAGGCGAGTTCGATGCCGACTCTAGCGACGAGGAGATGGCAAATCTTTGCCTTATGGCAAGAGAAGATGAGGTAGATTCTATTTATGATTCATTTAGTGATGATAATGTCTCTACTAATGATGATGCACATGATGAGAATGACTATGATGAATTGTATGAAATGTTTGAAGAATCCATAGCAAATTTGAAAACTTGACTAAAAAGTATGCAAGCCTCCAAAAGGATAATTTGATGGTTTCTAGCAAGTGTGAAACTTTTGACAAAGAAAACGGGATTTTGAAAAATGAAATAAAAACTTTGAATAAAGGAAAGGAAAAAGAAACTCCAAACACACTTGTAGTAGAAAATGTCAAATTAAAAGATTAAGTGGATGATCTAATTAATAGTCTAGCCAAGTTCACCAATGGAAGGGATAACTTGGATAAATTATTAGGAATGCAAAGGTGTGTATTCGACAAAGCCGGTTTGGGTTATATCCAAATTGACAACCAAAAGGATTACAAAAACTTTTTTAAAGCATACACACCTCATGATCCCACTCATCTTTGCTCATATTGTGGTAGAAATACTCATTATGTGGATCATTGTTACTATAGGAATGAAAGTTTTGTAAGAGAAGCTTGTTTGGGTTCCAAAAGGAACCATTATGTTTGCTAACCTAAATGGACCCAACACATTTTGGGTACCAAAGGAGAAGTTACTTAAGTTCATGGTATAAGTGTGCTTGAAAGCCAAAGGTAGCAAAATCAAGTGGTTCTTGGATAGTGGATGCTCAAAGCACATGACGGGAGATAAAAACAACTTCTTAAATCTTATTACCAAGTAAGGAGGAAATGTGACTTTCAGGGACAACGCCAAGGTCAAAATCATCGGTATAGGTAAGGTTGGTAAGCATTCTACTTGAATTGATAATGTTCTATTAATTGATGGTTTAAAGCATAATTTACTTAGCATTAGTCAATTATGTAATAAGGGTTATGAAGTTATCTTTAAATTCGATCGTTGCATTGTTAAGAATGTTAGTGATGATTCCATTTTACTTATTGCATATAGCACTAATAATGTGTATACTCTTAAACTTGATGATTTATCACAACAAGATGTTAAATGTTTATCCTCTATTAACGATGTATTTTGGTTATGGCATAGAAGACTAGGACATGCTAATATGGACTTAATACATGTTTTGTCTAAGAAAAAATTAGTTAAAGGATTGCCTAAAATTAAATTTGTTAAAGATAAAATTTATGATGCATGTTAACTTGGTAAACAATACAAATCTTCTTGCAAGTCTAAAAAGGATATTACTACAATTAGATCGCTTGATATGTTGCATCTTGATTTGTTTGGTCCAATTTCGGTTGCTAGTTTACGTGGCAAATTGTATACTCTTGTTGTTATTGATGATTACATTAGATATTCTTGGGTGTTCTTTCTTTCCCACAAAAGTAAAACTTCATATGTTTTTGCTAAATTTTGTAGAAAAATTCAAAATGAAAAGAGTGTTTCTATTGTGCATGTTAGGAGTGATAGAGGTAGAGAATTCGATAATGTTGATATTGAGAACTTTTGTGATGAGCATTGTATTAATCATAACTTTTCGGCACCTAGAACTCCTCAACAAAATGGTGTTGTTGAAAGAAAAAATAGATCTCTTCAAGAGATGTCTAGAACTATGCTAAATGAACATTCTTTGCCGGAGTATTTGTCGGCGGAAGCCGTTAACACCGCATGTTATGTGATTAATCGTACTATCATTCGTAAAAAGTTAGATAAGATACCCTATGAATTATGGAATGACAAGAGACCAAATATTGCATATTTTAAGGTTTTTTGTTGCAAATGTTTTATTTTGAATGATCGTGATCACTTGGGTAAATTTGATGCTAAATTTGATGAAGGAATTTTTCTTGGGTATGCCACTAATAGTAAAGCGTATAGAGTTTATAACAAGAAAAGTTTAGTAGTCCAAGAGTTTATGCATGTTGTATTTGATGAGATAAATCATTTCTCACCCATAGTACGTTCCGATGACGATGTTGAAATTATCCAAAAAGTTTTGGATATTCAAATTAATGATACATCTAAGGAAGAAACTTCGAGTGCTCAAGCTCCTCCTAAGGAGTTAGAAAATGCAACCGAGCAAAACTCGAATAATTTGCCTAGGAGTTGAAAATTTGTGTCCAACCACCCTATTGATCAAATTCTTGGAGAGCCATCTAGTAAGGTTATGACTAGATCATCCTTAAGAAATGCATGCAATAATGTGGCATTTGTTTCTCATTATGAGCCCAAAAACATAAATGAAGCCGAATAAGATGAATCTTGGATGAAGGTTATGAAAGAAGAGCTCAATCAATTTGAGAGAAACAAAGTGTGGACACTTGTTCTCAAATCTAATGATCACATTATTATAGATACTAAATGGGTATTTCGTAACAAAAATGATGAATGTGGTGTAATTGTTAGAAATAAAGCTAAACTTGTTGCCCAAGGATACAATCAAGAGGAGGGCATTGATTATGAAGAAACATATGCACTCGTAGCTCGTTTAGAAGCCATTCGCATGCTACTTACTTATTCATGTTTTAAGAATTTTAAGTTGTATCAAATGGATGTGAAAAGTGCTTTCTTGAATGGTTTTATTGAAGAGGAATTTTACGTGAAACAACCTCCCGATTTTGAAAATCATATTTATCCGGATTATGTGTTTAAATTGTCTAAAGCTTTATATGGTTTAAAACAAGCACCTGGAGCATGGTATGATAGATTAAGTTCGTTTTTGATTAACAATAGTTTTGTTAGAGATAAAATTGATACTATTTTATTTATCAAAAATCATGACAATGACATGCTACTAGTACAAATCTATGTGGATGATATTATATTTTGTTCTACTAACGAGAATCTTTGTAAGGATTTTTTCACATGTATGCAAAAGGATTTTGGTTTACAAGTGAAGCAAGGCAAAGACGGTATTTTCATCAATCAAGAGAAGTACGTAAAGGAACTCTTGAAGAAATTCGACATGAAATGCGCAAAATCCATGAACACTCCTATGAGTTCTACATTGAAGCTCGACAAAGACGAGATAGGTAAAAGTGTAGACATCAAAAAATATCGAGGTATGATCGGTAGTTTATTATATTTGACGGCCTCTAGGCCGGATATTATGTTTAGTGTATATCTTTGTGCACGATTCCAAGCGGATCCTAAAGAGTCACATTTACTTGCCGTTAAATGGATATTCCGTTATCTTTACGGTACTAGTTCATTGGGTTTGTGGTACCCAAAAGAGAACTCATTTGACTTAATTAGTTATTTCGATGCGGATTTTTCCGGTTACAAAATCGATAGAAAAAGCACTAGTGGCACTTGTCATTTTCTAGGACACGCACTAGTATCTTGGTCAAGCAAGAATCAAAACTCGGTGGCCCTTTCAACGGCCGAAGCTGAATATGTGGCGGCCGAAAGTTGTTGTGCACAAACCTTGTACATTAAACAACAACTAGAAGACTTTGGAATTAGTCTTAGCCACATCCCCATAAAATGTGACAACACAAGTGCTATTAGCTTGATCAAGAACCCCATACAACATTCACGTACTAAGCACATTGAGATAAGATACCATTTTATTCGTGATCATGTGCAAAAAGATGATGTTAATATTGAATTCGTTAGCACCGAATCACAATTTGCGGATATCTTCACTAAACCACTCTCGGATGATCGATTTTGTACCATTCGTCGTGAAC
The DNA here is from genome assembly GCA_021464415.1 of Lonicera japonica. NCBI lineage: Eukaryota > Viridiplantae > Streptophyta > Magnoliopsida > Dipsacales > Caprifoliaceae > Lonicera > Lonicera japonica. Next base: position 38,449,866 of record CM038471.1, read on the forward strand.
TTGGTATGACTAGAGCTTGTGATATCTAATTAAAATTCCAAAAAGTTCATTTATAAGATCATTAATGTTTAGTTTTGAGCACATATTATTTTTGTTAATTATGCTTAATTTTTTTTTATTTTATTTGGTTTTGATAAATTTTGTTTACATTAATTTACATGTTATTATGAATATTAACAAGTATTTTGCAGTCTTAGAAAGTTGTATTGTGAAGAAATAATAATAGAGAAACATTGAGTGCAAAATAGCCAAAGCAGTAGGAAAAATGAGCAGTGTAGTCGATTACACCATGCTCCATGTAGTCGATTACATGGCCAATTCACCCACTGAGTCGACTCACGGGATTTCTCTTCTTTTAACCATTTTTTCTTTCATATCCTTCATCTTCTCCACACCATAACCCACGAAATTTCTCTCCTCTACACTTTCATATCTTACAAAAACACAAATTTACTTCAAAATCTTGCTTCACAAGGATTATACAACATCTATTGCTTACAAAAACACATCAAACCTCTACAAATCTACCTAAAATCAACCCATTTCAACACTTTCTCTCTCCTCTCAAACCCTAACCCCAATTTTAAAATTGCATCTCTTCAACCCAAAATATCTCTATTTTCTCCCAAAATCACTCCACTACGTCATCATATCACACTTTACACTACTTATTTTCTTCACAAACTTACTAATTTCAAGCTTTCTACCAAAAATTCATAAACCCACCAAAACCTAAGCTCACTCTCTCATCACATTCATGGCTTCAAGCTCTAGACGATCAACTAGACGACGCGTTCGAGAATCAAATTCTCCACCATAAAAGGACCACCCCTCTTTATCAATGCCTCGCTAGAAGCTTGTTTCAACTCGGATTTCATCAACCGAGATATTGTAGAAGGTAAACAATTCAATCGCACTCTATTTTCGGAGAATGGCTTGTGTTTCACAAATGTTTTTCACCAATAAAGAATTGTGGATTTCTTGGATATTAAAGAAAACATTTATCCACGTTTGGTTCGTCTATTTTATGCTAACTTGCATCACCATCTAGATGACAATGGGGTAGCCGATACCTCTCTTTTGAGAACGTATCTAAAAGGAAGATTCATCACCTTTTCCAAAGACATTCTTGCACAAATTTTTGGAATTAATCGTCATGACACTACTATTATTTTTAGCAATTATGACACTTTGTTTGGTTACACCCGTTACGACGCACTTAAACCACTTTTGAAGGGGCGCCATCAAAATAGGAGATATAATTCTTATGATAGAATTTCTTGCACTATGCTCACTTTACATGCTAGAATAATCCATCATATCATCACTCATTGCATTACCCCTCGTAGTGGTAGCTATTCAAATGTCACAAACTATGACATTTTCCTCACTTGGGCCATTGCTAGCAACTACAAGCTTGATTATGCTAGCTTAATCTTTGACAAGTTCATAGATATTATGTCTCAGTCGGCTCGAGGCCGGGTATGGTATAGTTCTTACGCGCCTATTTAAATTATATGATATTCTACTTGATGACGAGACCGATTAAAGGGAACCAACCGAACATGAGCTATACACCGAGAGGACGCTTCATCAAATGCACTACCACTTAGACAATGGACGATGGATTTTCAATGATCCAAATGACGTAGAGGCTAGCGATGAAGAAGAAGGGGATGAACAAGAACAAGCATATGAACAAGCCCTTCCTTCTCTACGATATCAAAGGGTCGTCCTCGCCAAGATCAACTTATGGATGCCATTAACAATTTATCCATTCAAATGGCCAACACACGTCAAGAGATGCATCAATGCTTCAATCGAATTGAGACAGCCTTTCAACATTATAATCCGGACTATATCTTTCTGGGTTGGCAACCATGGGATCCGCCTCCACCACCACCTCAAGAGTGATTACTTCTTTTTGATGATTTCAAAGGGGGAGAAGTAATGTGTGTGTGAGTCTTAGGCCAAGTTTAAGAGTGATAATAGTACACACTCTTAGGACTTTGACTACTTATCTCATTGTAGCGTTTTGTTTGTATCTAATGCTTTAATTTAAGTTTTAAGGCTAATGTTTTGATAATATATTAAGATATTATTGTTGGTACTTGATTGTGCTTATAATTCCTATTATTCTCAATTTTTTACTTATATGCATATATTGAGGGGGAGTATATTTATCGTTTATAAATTGCCTTTTCAAATCATTATATTTTATTGATAACACACATTAATTTATTGTCATCATCAAAAAGGGGGAGATTGTTGACCTATATGTTCTAAATCTAATTTTGATAATGACAAAAAATTAATCATGTGTATTTAACATGTGTCTTAAATGTATTTAGCATAAACCTTTTTAACAAGCTCTATTGGATTCTCAAAGCTTCTCGAGGACCAAAACCGTATCCAATATCAAGACTCTCACCTCTTCTAGAGATCCCATCAACTCTCACATGAATTCAAGTTGTTATGCATCAAGATGAAAATATATGCTAGAATACTTCATCTTGTATGTGAGTGCTTAGTCTTTTGTAAAGATATTACTATTGATCTCATATTAAGCTCAATCATAATTTCGTATCATTCAATTGCATTCATCTCTTTTAAAAGCAAAGTTTGAATTGAACATCATTTACAAAACTATTTCACATAAACCGGTTTTCTTGTAAAAATATATCTAAATTACCCGGTTGTTTTTATGTTCAAAACCAACTCCAACATGCTTAGAATAACCTCTAGAACATTCCCCAAGAGTTTGGTTGATTTGAGGTTTGACTTGTGCAAACATTCCAGAAGCATGTAGTCGACTACCCATTTTATTGGTGAGTCGACTACACCATGTAGTTGACTACATGGTCCCTAGGAGAGTCGACTACCGAGCCAAAAACTAGCCGTTGGAAAGTTGGTAAATGTCTAGTTTTGACCCATAACTTCTTGTAACCACTTCAAACTGCCATAATCTTTTGCAAGCTATTTATATGTGGTCTTAGACACATTTTTACACACTTGAATGATCATAAAAACTCATTTTTCATATATCCTCATTATTCAAGTATACAAGCTATTGCATTGATCATACTCTTCATATTTGAGCTTATTTATTGATCAATCTTGATATCTTTTAGTGTGAGCTTCATTTGTAATTTTTTAAACACTTAAGAGCTATTGTACATTGGTGTTAGCCACCTAAACTTATTCAAATCATATTTGTGAGAGGTATTTCTCATAGAATAGCAATAGTGAATTCTTGTGTGAGTATTGAGAGCAATTCAATACTTGTAAGAGTGTGTGAAAAGAATACACTTGTAGAGGTTTGATCTTCACCCGGAAGAAGATTTATATTATTGGATATTCTCGAGAAACTAACCGAGCGCGAAAGTAGGGGCTAGCAAGCCGAACAGTGTGGACAAAAAGTCTTCGACTTCTATTGGTTCAATCTTTCTATCTCTTGCTTTATTATATATTGCTATATCTTCATTGTGTTTGGAATTACCTTTGTATCTTGATTGCTTGATTGATATTGACATTAAATATTTTTAAAACGATTTTAAAAATCCGATTAAGTTTTAAAAACCCTATTCACCTCCCTAGGGTATTTTCCGACCTACAATATATATTCACACACGTGAGCCTGTTTTATTTGTTATTATAATATGTTATTCTGTTGAGGGTAGTCATTTGTTTTGCCTAGATATATTCTCAATTTTTGGTCAAGTGATTTTAACGAATCATTTGTATGTATCCTTCATGTATAGTTGCTTAGGTTTTTTCTATTCAGACTTACACGGTGTAAATGAGTTTACTAATCATTTTTTCATGTTTGATATGCTATTTATCCAAGATTTGCAAATAGTTCATGCATTTTTATTTTTTATTTTTTGGATAAGTTTAAAATTTTATAATTCAAAACAAAATCTACAAGTTTACAAGGGGGATCCCCCAGGAAAACAACTCACAAACTACCTAACACAATTACATCATTATTCTATCATCTATACCCCAATATTTGCACAGTAGCCAATTTTCATAACTCTTTTTTTTAAAAAAAAAAAACTTTAGTTCTCATCCATCGACAAGATCGAGTCGCCGTTGATCTTCCGCCTCCAATTATGGCCATTGAATGCTGCCGTTATTCTTTGCTCTCACTCACCTTCACATTTTGAGTAGCCTAAGATTAGGTAAACCACATATGTCTATTCTGATAATGCCCCTAAACTTCCTAGGAATTTCACTACTTTGATAAATCACATGTCTTCCTAGCTCACAACCTAAATTCGCCATGAAATCAGCTGCCATATTTTTCTCCTGATACGTATGACTCAGCCAAAAATTTAATAATTGCATGCATCAACTGCTGAATTTTTCGAACTTCATAAACAATAGACCAATGGGGTGCAAATTCGCCGTTGAAGAATCATAACTAAAATCTTCAAATCCACTTCAGTATTTAAATTTAAATCACCTTTATCCACACAAAGTTGCAACCCTTATAGTAAAGCTTTGGCATCGGCCACCATGTTAGTGCTAGTCCCGAAAACTATCCGCTTGCTTGAGCCCAAACAAATCTACAACTATAACTCTTCAAAATGCTGCCTCCACCACATGCACCGGGGTTGCCTTTTGAGCAACCATCACAATTCAATTTTAATCTACCTGAAGGTGGGGAAGGCCATTTAGTTATAAGAAATTCTCCATTCTTGAGAGTAGTTGTGTAACTAGTGAAATAATGTAAAAAAGTAACATCCGTACTCCTACTTTTCACTATCAACTTACTGTTATCAATGATTTGCTATATAGCAACATTAACATTAGCAATAATACGAACAGTAGATTGCCTCATGCCTTAAAACCTTGCCTTGTTCCGACTTACCCATAACTCCCAACAAATGCATGTGGGAATATAATTAAAGGTATAAGCAACTTTTGACAGGGAGTTTTACTTTGAGCAAGCCACCAACAATTAAGTTTCAGCCGCAAAGTTAAATTTGTACTATGAACACCCATCTTTTGCTCCATATCAGCCTAAACAGTCTTAGCCACCTTACTAGAGACAAAAACGAGATTCACACTTTCTCTCGAAGGAGTATAACAATAGTTACATTTGGAAGCCAAGTTAATTCCTTTTTTTTGAATACAAGAATCAAGAGGAACCCCACCCCTCACAGCCTTCCACGTAAGGAAAGACGATTTCAAAGGAACGCTAGAATGCCACATCATTTTATTGAGAGCTAGAGAACTATACTTACATCGACATACATCCTAAGCACTTTTTATAGTGAATTTGCCGTCCATACTAGTGCGCCACACACAAATATCATCAACTGCAACCTTAATCATTTGTAACTGATCTGCAATAATCTTCACAACATCGATGCCTAATTGCTCACCACATATACTCTCCCAAGTACTATAATCATGGGCAGCTTGACTAATCGTCAATTGCGCTTTATCAGTGGGAAACATCACTGTATCATTAAGCTTAATTACCATCAAGGACCCAATATTCCTTCCAAAAATTAAAATCCTTACTCACTAACCATTTCATTTAATTTGCCCTTCAGTAATTTGTTTGACCACGTGGTAGAAACTCTTGTTGGTATCCCATTCAAATTTTGTATCTTTTCCAAAACTTATTGATTAAGGATTGAATAGCAGAAACTCTTTGTTATTCTTTTTTAATAGTCATTGTTGCTATACCGTTTAAGGAGAATTATATTAGCCCACAGTTATGTCCATGTTGTTTTAAGATTTGACATGTTTACACAGGTTGCGTGCTTTTTTTTTTTTATAACAATCAGCATCTTAATTACCACCCTTTTTGACAAATTAATCTTTTTTTTCAACTAATTTGAGTTAGCTACGTGGGCCACACAATTGATGAGAGATTATGAGTACCACTTTGTTTAGCCCAATTTTATTTTATTAAGAGTGTTTTTTAAGTTGACTTATATTTGGGTGAAAAAACAAATTAGTGGTGAATTTTCTAAAGTATGAAAAGCGGGGTGAGAAGAAAGAATTTTACGCTATTTTTTAGGGTAAAATTAACGTAAGTTTGATTTTTAGTGGGGTGAAAAGACGTATTATGTGGATGTATTTAAAAACACCCTTATATTTTTATTCTTCTTATCTCTATACAACTCAAAACCCAAATTAAACTACCCTAAAAAATAGGATAAAACCCTTTCTTTCTTACCCTTTCTTTCTATCCCAAACCAAAAATCATTGTCTATTATTTTTCTTTCTCGAACCAAAAAACATGTTTCTTTTTCTTTACTAGCAAATTCAAAAAACCCATATATCGCTACTAGATTTCTCTTCTTTCCTGACCATGGTCTCTTTGTCTTATTTCTCCTTGTTCCATTAAAGTTTGCGTTCCTGCTTTAATTAGGATTTTTAGTTAAGAATCAAAATACAATATAATTAGATAGTAATCTATTTCCAGGTGTGTATTTTTACGGATTCTATTGTTTAATTTTTTTAATAGGTTGAAATTGAGTTTATTAATTTTGACTTGATAGTAAAAAGGTGTTTTTATTTACACTCACATAAATATTTAACTCACCCCAACCATTTTTAAAAGTTAATAGAAAACACAAAATCTTATTTCCCCAAACAGTCCTTTATTTCATTATTTTTTTACCCCAATCTTTAACCCTTCTCACTCTCTTAAGTTAATCCATCTTAATAATGAACTTCATCGTAAATAATCCGGAGCCCTCTTTAATGCCTTATCTCTTTCTCTCATCTTCAAGTTAATCAATTTTAACAAAATTTCATGAGAAAAAAAAATTTCGGACCCATCTTTTAACACTTATATATTATATATATATTGAAGGGGATAAAATTGATATTCGGTCCGAGTTTACAAAGGTCACCAAGAAAAAAGAAATATTCAAGCTCCTGGCCTAAGTCCGAGCTTGCCACACTATGTCCACAGTAACAGGACACATGGCAGGAAGTGAAGAGTATCTTCCTTATCAACTAACGGTCACTCAACCACTAACAAACAACACTATTATTATCCCCACTCCCTTACATAATGCAGGGGGATTTCTGTCACTTGCTAACAACTTGTAATAGTTAGTTCCTTATATATCTATAAAATGAAATATCTATCATCAAACAAACAAGGGCATGGAGAAAAAAGCACTAGTCTATGAATTACTATTTATTTGGTATCCAGTCCTATACATTGTAATTACATTGTCACTTATAAGCAAAACCATCGTCACCATTACAAAAAGGTAAAAGTAAACCAGACCTAAAGAGAACCACCCTTACAAAGAAATTGTGTGCTCTTGTCTCTCATTCGTATTTTCATTTACACTTGGTGTCCGTTATAGAATCATTATTGTAGGCATCAATTGAATAAATCGAAATTGTTGACCCCATATATATATATATATCCCTCCTCTCGAGTCTCGTAGGTTGATACATCTTTAACACTTTCTCGACAAAAAAAGTAAAAATAAAAATAAAATTTAACATAAATCGGAGTAAATTGTTTCGAGATCGCTTCCCAATATTAAGTCGGAGTGTTTGCCGGATAAAGACTAGAAAACTTAATGAGATTTTTAGTTATAATAATTGTAAGAAATAATTAGAAGAGGAGGGTTTCTGGATCTCTCTTACTCTCTAATAATAAATAAATAATATATATATATATATATATGTATGTGTATATACAATCTTTGTCAAAAACAAAAGGTATATATAATAGAATTAACACAGTTCATATATATTATATACATAAAAGGTGGATTTTGTATGAATGGAGGAATGCATTTGAAGGCTTGGGTTGAGATTTAATTTCAACTGTGAAACATCAGTTGAGAAGCGTGATCTATATTTTTTTGGATTCTTCATTTTCTTTTTCATTTTTAATTATAAGCGATGCAAGTTTTATTTTTAATATTTTTGTTCTTTCACTAAAATCACCTCTTCATTAAGGTGAGTCAAAAGTTTTTATTAAAAAGCACTAGGGTGATGGGTGATGAGAAAGTATTTTTACACTGGAGTAAGAAGAATAAAATTGTGAGTCTATTTATGAATTCCCATTTATTAACTCTATAAAAGTACAATTTTTAATAAGAAACAATAACTTTTTTTTTAAGAAAAACCAAAGTGGAATATCATTGATAATAAAGAATTTGAAATACAAGAGATATCAAAAGAGACAGGCTCCTCCAGCCAAAAAGGAGTGTCCTCTAGAGTCTAGCCTAATCTTCGGGTATTTTTGATTTCGGTTAGGGAAGGAATTAGGGATACCAAAACCCAAACTAAATATGAAAATTTAGTTTCATTTTCGATTTCTAAATCTTCCAATCCTAGACCTAAATCTTCTAAACCTAGATCTAAACTAAACTTTTCGGTTCTATTTCAATATGGATTTATTTGGTTTTTATATCATTTTTAAATATTAATTTAATATTAATAAGTATTATACAATTATTTTTAAAAACAGTACAAAATCAATTTACAATGGGCAAACAAGCTGCTGCAAATCTTTTTACAATAGGCATATTAAACCTGCTGCAAAACAATGCAAGCAAGCCCCAGAATAACCCCCCCAAAATCTGCTGCAAAACAGTTTACAAACCATGGCACAGTGCAAACAAAAAGCCGGATACAAAATGATGTCGTTCTGTGTATAGTAGTTAATGTCGGTTCGGCTCAGTTCTCGGTTGGTCAGCCCCAAAACGGAACCAAACCTATTCGGTTGCAGTTTGGTCTTTTTTTCCCAATTCCATTTGGTTCGTCGGTTTTCAGATTGACCACGATACCTATAGCCAAACCAAAAAGTTATCAACATTCCTAGCAAATTTAGCGAGACAATAAGCAATAGAATTTCCTTCTCGCTTGACAAAAGAGACATAAGAGCAAAAATCTCCTAAATTCTTGATATTACTAACTACAATACCATCATAAACTCACATCCGTGTCCAACTTAAGCAAGTTGACAACTCCAAGATTATCCCGTTCAAGGACGACTTTTCGGAACCCCGCATCAATAGCAAATTGAACAGCTGCATAAGCCCCCTTCAAATTCCGCACGTTCACTTGGCAGAAAAAAATAACTTAATCAAGTATAAAGTTTAAAGTTCTTTATGCAAATATTATGATTTACACACGTATAATTGTGCTTTTAAAATCAATGTACCAAAATCTTGCGATAGCTTAACAAGCGGCTCAAGCAAAGAATTCATTTTTTCGGACAATAGAGAGAATCCATTAAAATGTCAATGTCCTCCAACAAACTAGGAGGATCTTCAAACCAGACCTCACAAAAACACGCATATTTTGAATGTTTTCCTCCCCCCCCCCCCCCACAAAATGAGCAATTTCATTGCCATTCCTTTCGACAAATAATCCTTGATCAATGGTAAAACAACTAAAGACTGGATTTTAAATTTAATAAGAAAGAAAGTCGAGGGTCCAAGCGGTCGCCTATCTTGCCTATGTTCATAACCCGTCCTGGCACTCATGTTCGAGCTTCTTCTCGCCCCCCTGTCACTCCTCACATCACCCAAAGCTATCCATTACCTGTATAAAGTAAAAATGAATGTTCGCGACAATTTGATTTTGCTAATTTACATAATCAGTTGGAGTTGGGATTTGCATGTACGCTTGGTTAACCATAATACCGAGCTTGTTTGCGATTGCTAGTAGACGTCGTTTTTTTTTTACTAGCCAAAACAAATATTTTATTGTGTGATTGTACATTATACTTCAAGGATAAACATATCGATTTAACTAATATGAAAATTGCTTTTCGCAATGAGTTACCCTTGAATTTAAACCTTTGCAACCAACAAACAAGCAACAAAATTACGCATCAACTAGAATCCCACTTACATCCATGTAATCTCACATATCAAAAAAAAGGCCCTGAAAAATTACGCATTCATCCAAGCACATTCCATTAGTTCAATCCAAAACACAAATCCTTAGGCCAAAAATTATTTTTCAAATTTCATGATATATAAATTAACATGGAAGTAGTAATGTACTTCTCTACATAAATACAGTTTAACAAGAAAACAACCTATTTATCTCTCTAAATTTGTAGCTGTACATTCAAATCCTTCTGTCCCTATCACTCTATTTTCAAAAGCAAAAGCTCTCAAAATTTTTCATTCTTATCTTACAGTAACCCAATTTCCTGATTCCATCAAGAAAACCTCACTTTTCCTCTGTGAAATTTCCATTTTCTCGGCATTACGGCTAGTCAAAAACGGATTCCTGATTGTAAAATCGCTTCCATTTGGCGATTCTTCAGATTCTTCGGACTCGTAATAAGTATCGGCAACATCTAACACGCTTGCTGGAGAAGAAACAATTTTTCTCGAATCTTCCTCCTCAAATTCCCCGGAAACAAACGGGTGATTAAGTAATTCCTCACTAGTCCACCTACTCTTGGGTTCCCTCTCCAAGCATTTTTTAAGAAAATCCAACCCCTCCTTGGAAAATTTCCCGGGTAAATCCGGAACCTCATTTCCACAAGCAATCTTCAACACGGCCGCCATTGGGTTTGAAATTTTGTCACCCCAAGGCGGTTTTCCGGTGGCCATCTCGATAATTGTGCACCCTAACGACCAAATATCAGCAGAGAAATCCAACCGTTCGTTCCTCAAAACCTCGGGGGCCATCCACAATGGGGTCCCACCAAAGGAGGTACAAGATTTAATTGAATTAGTCTCCTTTACCCTCTTCGCACATCCAAAATCAGCCAATTTTACATCCCCAAATGTACCCAAAAGCACATTCTTGCATTTGAGATCTGAGTGTACGATTCCATTCTTGTGTAAATAATTCAAGCCCAAAAGAATCTCGCGAGTGTACAATCTAATCACTCTCTCGTCAAGCGTGCCCCCAAATTTCTCTGCCACATCAGCAAGACTACCACCAGCCATGTACTCGATGAAGAGGTTGATTCTTTTTCTGCCGTTTGGCCCACTTGAAATCTCCCTTCCCATGGACTTTACAATGTGGGGGGAGTTCAGTTTCTCGAGAATGTTGGCCTCGTTCTCGAGAGACTGAAGACCTGCCCCGGATTCTGCGGATTTGACAACAAATAATGATCCATTGGCCTTGTTCATTGCCAAGTGGACGGTCCCAAATGAACCCGATCCAATCACTTTTCCCTTCACCCATTCGACGGGCTGAGGAGAAATGCACCGACTTTTTCCTCCCATTTGTTCTTCCTCTTCTTGATCTTGGATTGGTTTTGAGAAAATTGGGAATAGAGAACTGTTTGGATAGTAAGAAATTGGGAGTGGAAACCCAATTCTTGATCTGAAATTCTTGATCTTTTGAAATGCATAGACAATTTACTCCTTAATACAACAAAAAAATGTACAAAATTATAATAAAAAGTACATGAAATAAACAGAAGATTTGGAAATGCCCCCCTCAAGAACAAAGAAAGAAAACAGGTTGTTCTTATTTTCTTTTTTATTTCCTTTTTTCCCCCCCAAGCAAAAGAATTAAATTTTTATTTTCACTAAAACTGGCAACTATGGAACAGAGGCCTCACCATATATATATATACTATATAAAAGAGAAAAGAGTACTGAAACAACTTTGACTGTTTGGCAACTGGCAAGAACCTTGTTTGGTTTGCCGGAAAATGTAGAAGAAAACTCTGCAGTGAGAAGAGCGGTTTCCGGTTCGCCGGAAAACCGCCCTCACACGTAGAAATTACCCCCCTATTTTCTTTCAAGAACAGTAGTTCTACTGCATTGCTTTCTTCTTGCTTCTGCTGAGAAAAAGGGGGGAAAATGGAGATTTGAAATTAGGGTTTGTTTTTTTTTATATAGTGAGAGGTTGGGGAAGGGGCACAGTCAGTGGTGATCCAAATATTTTGGAATTTGTTTTGGATTGAATAAGGGGATTTGGGAAGGGGGGGTGAATGGGTTTCTGCCACGTGGCATGGATTACTATTTTTAAGGTTGCAGTTAGAGATTTACTGGGGCCAGTTTGTAGTTTGGGTTTCGGACAAGGGGTTGAATGGTAATTTTGAAAAGTGGTAGTAAAGGGTATTTGTACTTGGCAGTTTTTTCAGTTATTTCCTTTGGAGATTTGCTTCGTTTACCAGTGGTCCTCATCCATTATTATTTTATTAGTTATTACAGATTTACAGTAAAATTCTAAATTTATCCTCAGTGACTTCAATTTATTTTATTTTATTTTAAAGTGTTAGAATTCAAGAAATAAATGTAAATTATTGCTTAGAAACATTTGCATCATATTAATAGATTTCATATACGAGCGTAAAGATCTATAACGTAACATTCACAATAGTCATAATAAGTAAGATAAGTTGGATTAATATAACTCATATCCGCATGCAACGATTATGGTTGTTAGGCTAAAATATTGTTCCATAGTTAGTAATATGCAAAAATTAAGTTCCACTAAATTTCTCGCCGAAGCCTGACAAATAGGTGGAGAGGAAGCCTAACAAATAAGTGGAGAGGCTGACCGCCTAACAATTAGGCCGGTAGTGCTAGCCGCCTAATAGTTAGGCATCGAGGGCTTTCTCTCTCTTAATTTCAACCACACAATTATTACTCTCCGTATCACACTAACATCTCTATTTTACCATCCTACAATTTTGCTCAAAAAGTAAGTTTCGTATATTTACCTAATTATACACAAAGTTTTACCATTGTGAATCCCACTAGCTTTTTTAAGATATAATCAATATACCATATCTTACATAATAAAACAATTTTATTCTGAGTTGCTAACTAGGTTGAAACTAGTATATTCATTAAAATATGTGAAAATTCAAAGATAGACTCAATTTTGAAGAAGTGAAGTAAGAAGAAAACTAGTTATTGAAGAAACCAAACACGGCTTAATAGAACAGAAGATAGTTCTAAAATCCTTTCACTTTATTTATCCAAAAATCAAAACCCTAATTCATTCACATGGACATTCCCTAAATTTTCTGTAGCTCAAAGATTCCGTTTTGGAGTGATAAGTGGGTGGGCGAAGTAGCTTGCGTCTAATATTTGTTGGGGTTCAAATAATGAGTTTGTGTGGGATATTCTTCTTCGTAGAAATCTCACCGTCGAAGAGGAAAATGATTTTGTGGAGCTGCTGGGGTTAATTGGGAATTGGAATGTTTTTAGGAATGGGTGGGATTCTAGAGTACAGGAAGGAAATAAGGACGGTTCTCGACGAAGTCATACTTCGAGATTATTACTCGATCTAATGTAATAGGTGATTTTGAGCCACATGACATGATTTGGAAAAAAGGAGTCCCCTCAAAAGTGAGAGTGCTAGCTTGGTTAGCAGCGCTGAAGAGAGTCAGTACGGCAGATTTGTTGCAAATCTGAAGGCCGTACCTATATTTATTTCCGTTGTGGTGTATTATGTGCAAGTCGATTAAGGAAAGTTTAGATCACTTGCTTTTGCATTGCTCTTTTGTTCATCTTATTGTGCAATATCCGTAGAGAATTAGACACGGTTTCTGCATTCCAAAGTTCATGGCACAATTTGCTTATAGAGAGGTGGTGTTTTAAAGAAGATAAGAAAAAACCTAAAACTTTATGGAGATGTAGTTGTATGGCCGTATTATGGTGTGTGCGGTGAGAGAGAAATTCTAGAATATTCGAAGGCAAAGAGGTTAGCGAGGAGGAGATTTGGCACATAATCAAGGCTTTGGCATCTTTGTGGGTGCGTTCTTCAAATGTGTTTGGCAGTCTTTCAGTGTCTAATATAGCTAGAGATTGGAAAGCAGCGTTGGTGTAGTGGATAGTTGGTGGAGAGTAGTTTTTATAGCCTGGTTGTCTAGCTAATACAGTTGGTTGGATTTATAGTGTAGGTTTAGGTAGTTGAATTTTTGTTTTTTGTTCAGGTGGCGGATGTTTTTTTTTGGTTAAGCAGATTGTTTCTGTTTTTAGGCTGGTTGTAGACCTCTCGTTCCCTTCAAATCTTTCTTTTGCTTGTATTAGATTTCTCGTTTCAATATAAGCTTCAGGGATTGTATTCAATTCAAATTTTAGAAGATTTTTATAGACTTTTTAAAATCCACGGATTCTTTTAAATCCATAGATTATTTTAAATCTATATAAAGTCTAATAGATTTTAATAAATCCATATAGACTCCAACATAATTTTAAGGAATTGATTCTTTAGTATTTCTATATATTTCAATAAATTCATTGATTCTTCTAATTATAATAAAAATTTCAAAGGATAAATAATAAAAGAATTTTGATTATGCCTTTAAAGTAATAGGCAAATTATAAATCCGCCGCAAACGGTTCGGATTGAGTTTAAAAACCTAATGGATTGGGTTTTTATTGCCCTTTTTATTCGATTTCCATAATCTGTCCAAAAAACTTTCATAAAAGGGGGGGAAAAAAAATCAAAGGGCGACACTCTATAGTTTCGAAAGGATTAATTGGATAATTAAAACTTTGAAAGTAGCCATATCTAAAAAGAAAAAGAAGGTTTAGATAAAGTGAATGAAGCGGAAGGATTTAAATAGATTAGTATAGAGATGGAGAAGAAATAATACATATAATTCAGGAAAATAAGATGCTTTAAATAGAGAGAATATAATGAAATTGTTTAATAGTTTATAGAGACAAGAAGAAATAATACACAGTGTTTGGGAGAAAGATGAAAAAGAAATATGTGTGAACCACGTTGAAGAGAAGATTTGTCGGTGGATTTGTTATTTATAAAAATACTCTCAAATCCATCAAAATCTATCAATTTATAAAATTCTTCAATGTTTATTAAGTTTTGAATATCCATTAGATTTTGAAAAAACTATTTTTAATTCTAATTGAATACCACAAGATTTTTTTAAAATCTTAATTGAATAGCATAAAATTTTAAAAAGGTTTTTAAAATCTCAATTGAATACCCATAAACTTTCAATATTCAAAAAATCGATTAGTGATTACGGTCCCCTTCGTTTCTAATAAAAAAAATAGCTTGTGTGACTGGCTCATGAGGTAAACTAACTAGTTCCATAATATATTTTAAAATTTACTTCATTAATAACGACTTAATAAACTGATAAATATTCCAAAATTACATATACTCCATCCAGAACTAAGAGCTTATTGTTCCGTTTTGAGATTTCCTAAATCTCCACTATCTTTTTTAAGATATTATCAATTTACCATGTCTTACATAATAGAATAATTTTATTCTAAATCACTAACTAGGTTGAAACTAGTATATTCATAAAATTATGTGAAAATTCAAAGATAGACTCAATTTTGAAAAAACGAAGTACGAGGAAAACCAGTTATTGGAGAAACCAAACACGGCTTAATAGAACAAAAGATAGTTCTAAAATCCTTTAATTTCATTTATCCAAAAATCAGAACCCTAATTCATTAATCACATGGACATTCCCTAAATTTTCCGCAGCTACATCAAATTAGAGTTAAAAAAGAAGAAAAAAAGAGTCATCATAGTTCCAATAGTTTATCCCCACAAAAATTGGTCCAAAATCTGTGCAAGGGTTTTCCGGGTCTCAATACAATAATATGATACAAATACATCAATTACCTTTTATTTAACCGGTACATATAATTTTCTGAAATACAGTCAATAATTTCAGTATTTTCAAATAATGACCACCATCAAATAAAAATATAGCATTCAAATTCCTCAAAAATCATTCACATGGACATTCTTTTACAAGTGTAGTCGAAAATAACCTGGAAAAGACTTCTTGAGCCTTCCTCTTCAGGCATTTTGAGAAGACGAGCGACTCTTTTGAACCCTGTGTGTTGCATCAACACAGATTCTTCCTTTATTTCCGGCTTCGTTTCTTGCTTGGGAGGTTTTGGGTGCGACAACGCCCACTGCATTGCCCATATGGCCAAAGGGCGCATGTAACCCAGAGATCTATATTGGCCTTCGATGTCCCAAGCCTCTGGAGTTTGAAATGAATACCTGTAAAAAATTCAATAGTACGTTAGCATTAAAACGAAAAACAGAGGAATCACTGGGGTGAAAATTGCTTCTTCCTATTAATTTGAAAGGATGCATTTGAGTCGTTTGAAAAGAAAAGACTTACCCGAGTCCTTCGTTAGACCAAGCAGCTTCATAGACTCCAGATGCAGTTTGAAATCCCATTTCTTGCTTGTCTTCATGAATCATAGCTGCAGCAACCCCATATGTTACTCCGATCCATATTTCCCGTGACTGCATATTTGTCTTGTCAGGTTCTCCATTTGGCAGCATCCCATTCATAGCCCCCCTCGTCCCACCCTTCACCTTTAAGACATTGAAATTATAGATTTTCTCAAGTGCACTTTTTGCTTTTTCTTCATCGACAATAGGTAGAAGACCACACGCTCGGGCATACCTACAAGGTAGCTACTCAATAAGTAAAAAATCGTAGAAGGGAAAATAATTTCTCATCCATGAAACCTAATTGTAACAATAGAACAAAAAAGTACTCAAATGTATACTAATATTTGCTCAGTCAAGTTTAATGTACAATTCCCTGTAATTTATGCATATGCATGCACACAAGTTGTGTATATGCAGGAGCTGGTCAAGGATGACAACATAGGTGATATTTTGACATCAAGGTGTGAGCACCATGAAGCACTTTTCTTGCTTTAAAAAAAGAAAAATACAAATAAAAACTAGAAGCGCATTCTTTCCTTTTCTAAAGATAAAAATAAACTATAAAATGCTAATAATACAAACATGTAACGGAAGCAACTTTAGGTCCCTTCTGTTGTAGGGCACTGTTCCAAATACCTGCACAGGCATCTAATCTGTGAAAAAATCTCCAGGTTCCTAGGTGTGCTTAGGCTTGTCAAATGGGTAGGCTAGACGAGCTAGGTGAGTTTTTCATTTCATTTCTTCATTTTAAGAAATATTATTTTGCACAAGTTCGAAATATAGAAATGTTTGTTTGGAGAGCCGTATTTTGCCCTAAAAAAAGTGAAGTTTGATTCTTGTAGTATTATATTTATAAATGAAAATCAACAACTGCCTAGGGTGTAGGTGCAGTACAGCTGTAGGTACTAGGAATCTCGCATTGCTCCTTTTATTCGAGGTGAAAAAACTGTCCCCTAGGTAAAAGTGTAAATTATTCAACACAGGCAAGTTCAAAAATGATTGATGCACCCAGGTGGAAAATATTTCAGCCCGTACCAAACGAGTTAATTTCATTCTCCTCTGAATGATCTGTAAACAACTTATGTTAAGAAAATAAAATAAAAAAATGCTAATTATATTGGACAAACCATTGTCCAGCCAACTGATCAGATTGAATAGATGAACTCGCAGTATCACCACTGTTGTCATAGTTAAAGTACGAACCATTCCACAGCGTCTCATATACAGCCTTAGCTTTCTCAAACCTAAACCAAAAGTAATCTTCATTACCCTTATCACCAATTACACCGGCCATAGCTGACGCAGCCTGCAAAGCCGCTACCCACAAGCCACCGCAATATGCACTCACCCCTTTAACAGACCATGTATCATACGTCTGATCAGGGAACCCTTCATTTTCAATCATTCCATCCCCATCTTTATCAAACTGCTCCATATAAGCCATTGCTACATAAACAGACGGCCAAACAGCTTTCGCAAAGTTTTTATCACCCGTGGCAACAACATCCCTGTAAACTTGGAGAACAAATTTAGGGTTCAGATCTTTCCACCTGTCGGTGTTGTATAGGTTGTAATAATTTACTTCGAACCATGGATCATACATTCCTATATCATGGGGAACTGCGCCGAGGACCTTTCTAGAGACGAATGTTCCGTCGTGTAAAAGACTCATTTTACCAGGGTCGTGCATCAACACTGCTGCAGCAAAGTCTCTTTGGATGCTGAGTTCGAGTTTGGGGAAAAGCATGGCTAAGGCAAAAGAAGAGTAGAAATGAACGTCGTATGTGTTACACATATGGTATTCAATTCCTTCGAAATAGAGGAATTGACCGATGTTTTGCTCTCCCTTTTGAAGTAGATTTGTCCCTAGTGCGGAATTTGATGACGTTGGAGTGTGAATCTCCTCGAGTTTTGATGCCATCCGTTCAAGAACATCAACAGCAGTGTCGTTTTGAAGGGATTTATCAATGACGGTTTTGAGATTTATGTTGGCTCTATCAAGGGAGAACTTTCTTTTTCCAATGCTTGATAAAGGATGAATTGGAGGTGATCCATCTGTGGACGAAAAAAAGATAAATCTGAATTCATTTGGGTTGAAAATTAGAATGGTATAAGTGGTTTGAATTATTCAACGTTGAAATCTGTTCGGTATTTTTTTGACTTTTTTAATGAAGACTCATAATTATGGTGTGTGCACGTTATCATAATTTTACATGAACTAATAGTTTACTGAAGATGAAATCTTTTCCATTATTTTATCCTTTATCTAGATTAAAAGTATTTCACCCCCAACCAAATGAGCACCAAAAAACAAAGATTTGTGCTAACCTGTCCAAATTGTTCCCCCCGAATTAAGGTAGTAGAGCTCATTGAAAAGAGTGATTGGGTACCTGCAGAAAATCCACCAGAAAATTTCAAAATCTGATGATGTGCAATAGGCAAATGAACGGCAAATGAACATCGAAGCTCACCATTCAGGAAGCCTCTTGTCTTCAAGAATAGGTCTCTGCCATGATTCTATTTGGGACTCCCATAGTCCATGCTCTAAATTTAGAACAAAAAGTAATTTTCTTTTAAAAAGCAAAAAAAAAATGAGATGAAATTTCAAGAGAACTCTTTTTACATAATTGATAAAAATGCAAAAGAACCAAATCTTCTGTAACCTATATTTGCAATACATCTTGTAGATATTGTTGGGATTTTTTTACTTTGCTGCCATTTTACATGTGAAATTAGACTTACCCCCTTGTTTCATAATTGTTAGACATTACCCTTGCATGCGGGGGAATCTCAAAGAATTACATAAAAACGGGGGTTAAATCAAAGGATTAAGTTAAATAAATTTAGACATTTCCCCTGCACGCAGGGAGCAAAGTCTAAAATTAGAAAATTAGGGGGGAGAGGGGTTGGTATGGCTAACACTCTAACTTCACTTATAAATAGGGGTGAAAGTCAAAAAAGCCCAATATTAAACACAAAGTCTTAAATGCTTTTAAGGCCCAACTGGATATTCCAATTCTGAAACAATACAAGAAAAAATACCAAGAATAGCATCATGTGCAATATCTGCTGCGGCGTCCCCATGAGTACCATAGAATTTGGTGTAGCGCCTGTTAATACATTTTTCTTTGTCAGATACCAAGAAGCAAAGGTGAAAAAAGCAAGGAAAGCAAGATAATGTAATCTCTGCGCGGAATAGAAAAGGTTTTGGTCATTCACCTGTAATAAGTCTTTCCGCTTGAGAAGTTAACTTCAGGACAGTCCCACCCCAATGAAAACGTAACAGTACGCACTGCCTCTGATGGAACTGTTACAGAAGCTGCAATGGCTGCCCCAATAGATGAACCCAGTTCTGAAGGCATTGACATTTCAGCGGTATTAAGGCGGTCAAAGGATCCATGCTATTAGAACAGAGTACAGATCAAATTATGTCTATAACAATAACTAAATGTTATCAACACGGGCAGGAAAGTGGAAAAAGGTAAATATGAAGTGAAGAGAATATTCAAATTGTTCTTTGGTTCTTTATTTGTTTTTGCACTTGAGAAATCTTATAGTATCACCAGATAAACAAGTACAGAAAGAAAAAAGGAGCAGCTAAAACAAGGGGGTGGGGGTGGATTGGTGAACCTAACTTTATGCATGGCCTCTATAATCTAAGGCCTCGTTTGATTCGGGTATTAAAAAGTGGGATGGGATTATTAATACTACTTTTTTTATAATACCTTGTTTGATTCGCACAAATGTGCTGGGATTACTAATACCGGTACTAACTTAATACCACTCTTTGTGATATAATTTAATACCAGGGGGAGGTGGTATTGTTTATCCAGGATTAAGAAAAAGGAACCATATATTTTCAAAAATGCCATTACTACTATAATATTTTCAAAAATGCCACTACTACTACTACTACTACTATATTATTATTATTATTATTTTAATTTATTTTAAAAAAAAATATTTTTTTTTTACAATTTTTTTAAATTTTTTTTTTTTTTTTTATTTTGTTAGTCCAAAATATAATCCCGTATACAAGTTACAGAACCAAACATGGTATTAATATTAACATGAGATATCCCAGTACTAATACTGTATGAATCAAACAGGGTATTGGTATTAAATTAATACCAGGATTAATAGTCCAATACTATTAATACTGGTATTATTAATTCCACCGATCCTAATCCCTGAATCAAACAAGGCCTAATAGAATACAATCTCTTAACTACCACGAATGTAGGACATACTTAAAAGTTGTATTGTCGTAACTGACAAAAAAAGCAGATCGGTTGCATGCGTAGATTTTTCTACGAGCGTTACCAAACAGATTTAGTCCAGCTCCATGATACGTGTTACTAATATTTGTCAGATTTCTGTTTTCTTGGTCCTATAGTACATGGGAATATACGATAACTTAGAAATGACCCTTTTTGAAAGGTAATAATTTGAAGTAATTTATTCAGCTTCTCCAATTTTCATTTCTTCCCTCTCCTAATTTGTGCTGATGAGGTCTTGAGAAGAAATAAGCAGCATGAATGAGATAGGAACATGAAATCTTAGTTAACCAACTTACACCCTGCTAAATCCTTAGTCAGCTGATTCTATCAAATTTTGATTCTTGAAAGGATGTATGATTGATAGAATTGGCAAAGTGAAGCACTAAGCAGTATTTTTCTATGTGACGCATAAGTGAATTAGAGAAGTAAAAAGAGTAGTTGACCAACCTCTTTTATTTCATTCCACATGTCTTTTGCTGTGATACCCTGGGAGTTGCCAGATAAAATAAAGCAAGGGCACTCAGAGACATGAACGGCATCCGTTGCTTCAGCTGCAATAGCAAACATTACTGGGGGTAGTCCATTGGCACTCCTGTATTGACGTATGTGGGGTGTTACATATACAAAACACACACACACATAAAACAATTAATTGAATCTTCCAAACCAGGTCTGACTCGGAAATTATTTATTTATCTAAATCAAACCAGAGGAACTTACATGTGACGCAGGGATACACCATGAATGCCATCCTTCACCCTAATAAAATAATTTGAGATTATATGTTAAGCGTACACCTCAGAAATTTATGAATATTCCAGAAATATTTTAAATTAATATAATGACAACTGTAAACCCTCTAATAAACAAACATTGATACTCTCCCAGATACTAGGAGTCGGCTAATTATTTTATAAAATGAATATTCAAATATACGTATGCGCAAGGAGGAGAACGCAGAATGTTCTTACACAATCTCTGAATTGGAGTGACGGCCAGATAAACCGGATACCCCACCGACAGAATTCTGAATGGATTAAAAAAAGAAGAAGAAGAAGAAGATGAGTTCCCACGGTTTGTCAAATGTCATATACTTTTGAAGAATATATTATGCAAGAAACAAGATGAACCACAAGTGTACATTCTTGTGAAATTAATATACAACCAGACATTAGTTGAAGAGAACATTATGTTAGAAGAATATAAAGAAATGGAAAAGGGAAAAAATTGAAGTTAAAGGAGATCTTACCTCCCATGTGAAAAGCAAAGTGACATCAGCAGCTGTATTTCCCATATTAGACAGCTGAAGAAAATCATGACCATCTTCTTATTTCAATGCCATCAACAAACTCTTCCCACACAGTAAAATAAAACATAAAACAATGGGCTTTTTTGACTTTGGCCCCCATTTTATATGCAAATTTAGACTTATCCCCTGTTTTCATAATCATTAGACTTTGTCCCCTGCATGCGGGGGAATCTCAATGAATTACGTAACAACAAGGGGATAAGTCAAAGGATTGGGTTAAAGAAATTAGACATTGCCCCCTTTTTTATGTATATCTTTGAGATCCCCTAAGTAGGAGGAAAACTCTATTGATAATGCAAAAAATGGGGAAAGTCTAATTTCGCATTAAGAACAAGGGGCAAAGTTTAAAAAGCCCTAAATAAAACTGAGAAATTTTCTACCGTGAAAGTAAATACTGCAACTGGGAAGCTGCTCTCCTTGTAATTATTGGGGATAATAGGGGAAATTTGACGACAGACTATTCTCAGTGACGGATCAGGCTCACCTTCATTTGAAGACAGGATGGCACAAGCATGAGACAGATTATCCATAATCAAGATCATCAGCTACAGAAATATACTCAGTGATAATAAGATTACCTTCGTATACAGTCCAAGCCCTTGGATACAATGCGTGGTACGTAGAATTATGCCCACTAAGTTTCCAGTCCCAAGATCCTATCCCAGAAGGTGAACTTTCTCTGTTTATCCACATTTTCCAAGAAAATATTTTCATAATTTTGTTTATGTAAGTTACTTCTTATGCAAATAAAGGAAGTTATATGTTTCTATTTCACCCCCCGCCCCCAAAAAAATGTACTTATTTATTTTTATAAAGGCGGATAATCGATATACAAGCATGCGATCTACAAGGGGAATAAATTCTTAGAACATCAACAGGCAGTGTAATTATATCCCCGAAAAAAGGCAGTGTTATTTTTAAAGGCGGATAATCAATATACAAGCATGCGATCTGCAAGGGGAATAAATTCTTAGAACATCAACAGGCAGTGTAATTATGTCCCCCAAAAAAGGCTGTTAATGGCTACTTACTTATTCAACTCTTCGAGGTTCTGTGGGCATAACACAGTAGAGTACTTTTCACCGTTTGGGCGTGAAACAAATGCCTGCATTGGAATTCATATTCAAATAAGAAAAAGTTGCATTACTTTGGTAATGCGTAAGCTTCAGCTAACAACCCAACAATGAAGGTAGCCAGGTAGGTTTAGATGTAAATATAAACTACTCCCTTTAGCTGACAAAACTGGTAGTAATCATATCTCTAATCTCAAGGGCTGATGTCAGTTACCAAAAAATTTAATGGAAGATTTTGTGTAGCTTAAGATCTTGTTTTATTGATTCCTTTTTATTACACTAGTAAATTTTTATCATATTTTTTGCCTTGTCCATTAACTAGCAGTAGATTTTAGATTTATGAGGCGGGATGTCTAGTACACTTGAGTGGTCACATGCTAAGCACATGACGGAGTAAGTGGAGTATAACTCCTTGTGGGGTCAGGAAAGCTCCAATTTAGGAAATCTAACAGCCGAATTTTCAAATTGAATACAAATGGTCCATAAGAAGCTTCAGTTAGTAAAGTAAAATTCTCATCTTGAGGGGAATCAAATATGGATGGTGTGAAAGTCACGTTCAAAATATATGCATTAACTTACAGAAAATTGATTTGCTAAAACTGGTTTGTCTTCACAAATTCTAGGAAAGAGTTGCCAGCGCAAAAACTCGCCTTTGTAAGTTCTTCCGATGCTTCCTGCACTGAAAAAGTGAAGGTTTTGTTCTTTCAACCACCGGAAGAGAAAAGATAGCATAAGATTAAGAAAGGTATAAGTGTAATTATCAATGAAGGTCCACAACTTATAACCGAGTCATATGAATTAGTCATTGATGAAGAATTAAAATTTACCCAATACCACCCAGGGGAACACCATGACAAGATGAGACATAACGCTTTGTGAAAGGATTGATAAATGATCCCTGAAAAAACAAAAAATAAAGATGAATGATATTCTGTACAATAACTGGAGCAACAATTAAATAATCTTTATTTGTTGCAGTAAAGAAAATTTACCCTTCCTTTGGCGGCCTCTTCCCGAAGATGACGCCATATCCGATAACCTATTGGAGCCTACAAAAATGCAAAAAAGATGCTATATACAAAAAACGTTGGACAAAGTGCCACTACCAGAGGGGATAAAGTTTTCATTATGAACCCTATCACAACTCTTTAAGGCCCCTAGTTCATGCATTTTCCATGCACTACTGGTATATCACAACAGTATCACGTATTCAACAGATTATGCAAGTAACTATGTGTTCTATATTCGTCAAGTTGCAGATATGCTATGCCACTCATAAATTCAGCTAAGTTGTAAACTAGTAGAATATTGTTGATGGACCCCTTCAATTGAAGTTCTACACAGATTTATTTACTCAAAACACGCTACATGAATAAGGACAGAATAATACACCCAATTCAAGAAAATGAATAGTTTTATATTTTTCAATGAATAGCTCACAGGCACGTGTAAACATTAAAATTTTACACTTTTAGTCCCTCTTTCCAGAGGAGTGAATTGACACATTTTAAAAAAGAAGGACTAGAAACATGAAACAATTATTCTGGTGCTAAAAACGAAATAAAACAAAAAGTAGGGGCTTAAAATTAAGACAATTATTACTTGTCCTTAATACAAAACACAACATAAAAACAGGGACCAGCAGTGAATTTCTCCAATTCAAGAATGTAATAATTATTTCAATGCAATCTTAGAGTTTAAAGATACGGATACGGAAGACCAAATACTTTGGTGACTGAGTAAAATTTAGATTCCATTCCTTTGAAATTCAAGAGAGATAAGTAAACTAAATTTGGTTTGTGAGTTGTGACTTTTGTGAAACAAAGAAATGTCAAGAAAAGATCTCATACGTGTGCTAGCCTTAAGGTTCTTAGAAGCATTAGAAGGCCAATAGACCATAAACATCTTAGAGATTTTCATTAGCAGCTTGAGGCTTCCCCTACTACCCAATCTGCACTATTTCGAACAGCGTTTATATTTTAAGGTTCCTTGATGTTCTATCTCAAACTTTGGTTTAAAGATTAACATGCAGGCGAAATATGTTGTCCACTTGGGGCATTAGAATCAGATAAATTCATATTCATACCATGTGGATAATCTCTTTCACGCTTAGACTGAACGCTGAAAGAGTACTTCCCGGACTATTTACTTTTCTCTGCCAAGTGAGAGAAGGAGGCTTCCCTGGGTCAACCTTTTCCTGGAGAGAGAGAGATTAGACCTCAATTCAATGGTTTTAAAGCAGCAACTCCAAACATGATGAGCTGTCAAAGTGTAATCAATGTATCTCCAAGGCAGTAAAACATGAATGCCAATTGTATTTTGACCATGTAATAAACGGTTTGTTAATAGGATATACTCACAACAGAAATAAAAATCCGACATATTTTTTCAATCAGTTTTTGCTAAAACAAGGATTTACATAATCAAAGACTAAGTAAGTTGGCCGTCATGGCTATGATGCATATATTAGTCAGACCATGACAGACACAACTAATCAAACAATTAACCAATAAATGGTTCGATATAACCAACTCTTACAAAATAAATAAATAACATGAAGCATATAATTTTTAGTAAGATCAGAGGCTTCATCACAACCACTCAAACACAAACAGGCCTACCATATTCTACAAGAAAAGGTATAGCCAAGTCACTTTATTGAGAAAAGAACAAAGGATGTTATACCACATCATTACAAGAATCAGAAGGCTCCCTATCTCCATCAAACCCATTAACCAACATCTTCCCTGAAACAGAAAAGGAATTAATAAGAACAGGCAGACTGCATACATACTATTGTCACAATTGTCTTTCATTATTCACTAATTATTAACCAATAATAGAGGGGTGAAAATTCATGCAAAATCCAACTAGCAACAAATTTAACTGAAAATTAATCACATTATATGCTGTAAGCATTCATGTGTGAACCCAATCGACTTCAGTCAAGGACAGGATGACTTCACTGAAACCCATTAGGGCATTTCCAGATGTTTGAAAAATAGTCGATGTTTTAACTGTTTTCCAGTCTAATCATTTACAACTGTCTTGTTTAAGGTACGATGGTTAGTTTAAAAAATCTTTTGTGTGACACGTATAACTAGGTGTTCAAGGACTTCATTCTCTTTACTTTACTCAGTTTGCAAACTTGATCTTGGAGGCCACTTTCCCTTCTTCATACTCAACTGCATTACGATTTCCTTCTTAACATAATAACATCAAATTATACAACAAAATGAAATTATTAATACAAAGTTTCAAGCAGTTCTGCTACATGGAAGAAACATTGTTGCCAATTAAGATGGTCATTGAAGATTCCAATAACTGGTTGGAGTTTTTGAAACAAATCCAGGATTCCTAAGAAAGAAGATTCACTACTTCCAGTCCCATTTTCAATGCAGGAAAACCTTAAGAGGATTCCTGGGAATCTTATCCTTTTTTCTGATTGACAAAATTACATCCATTTATAACAAATAACTAAATGTTTTTATTTTTTGAAATAAAATAAAGTAATATTTAGTAATAATTATATAGCATGGTAAGTTGGTAACTAATTTTAATTAATTTGTTAAAAGTTTAATAATACATTTGCAAGTTATCTTTAGTATGAGGAAAGGAGAGTCCAGAATTTTAACCAAACATTGGCAAAGAATCTCAAATGCCAGTCAAAGGACTATCCCATTCACCAATGCAAAACATAAAATTTTCCAAGCGTGAAGCGGCCGCATTAAGCATGTGAAGCCAGCATTTTGTGTATTAACTTCTAGAACACATGTTGCATTCTCCACCGCATATAGATATATTAAATTTTCTATACTAGTTCAATTAACCAAAACATTTAATGCAAATTGCTCCCAAGTATTACAAATATTGGAATGAACCATAAACAAGATGCAAAAATTGAAAGGAACCAATGGATGCATCAATATTGCTAATGGGAAAGAGAAATCCATATTATACATAGTACATAAGACAAAATAAGTCTTCTACTTGTACTACATTTGTGAAGGGTAATTTGTTCATAAGAAACATAAACTAGCCATCGGAAAATACCATTGGAGATTTGCCTGCGGCAAGTGTATCTTGATATTCCATATTGCCCAAATTGCAATTTTTCTTGCAAAATGCAATAATTTTGTGAGTGTAGATGCGGCCAATTTCGTGAAAAGAATAAAACTAGCCATAAGGATTACCACTGAAGGATCATGAGCAGCAAGTCACTAGTTGAGTGTGCTTTGCACATCATTGCCAAATTCGCACATTTTCTTGCAAAATGCCATAAATCTTACGATTTCTAATGCAATTTTCCACATTTTGGAAGAACTTCTAGAGCGGATTTTTCCTGTTAAAAACTTGCAAGGTGCGAACATTTGCATTGTGCATCTGTCTGGAGATGCCTTACAGAATTTGGCATCCAAACTCAATAGTCATCTCTACAAGTATATACATAACACAAAGTGGAATCTTCATTATTTAACTTAAACAGTTAAACCACCAAATCACACCGTCAGACTCAAATTCCTACATTCAATTTCACTCATGCATCAACTTATCCATCACTTCAACTCTTTTCAAACACATGATTCTTGCAAGTTAATTACCCATTAGCAACATAACCAGCAATGCATCAGATTATTTCATATAATAACGATTTAAACTAAACTTAATTCGATGTTTAAGCTTAATTCAATTGTTCATAGAATTGCATGATACAGACCTAAAAAAAAAAGAAGAGTCAAATTCACTGCAAAATCAAAACAACTTATTTGAATCTCGCAACAAAATTGGACCTGCAGATTCAATTATTATCACTTAAACGCACAAATACTACTCAAATAAGACATGAATTTGAATCAAATTAAACAAGAATCCGAAAATTGTACACCGATCAGTCAACGTGGAGTAGACATGAACTAGTAATGGCGGAGAAAGCTGACCTGAAAGGAATTGATCGCGCGCCTTTAGAGAGATTTTGTGTATTGAGGAAGTATATATAATCAATGATTTTCTTCGTAATAATTGTATTGATCATTCACATTTAAATATTCTTCTTTGTATGACATTGATTTGAAGAGTTGAATGTTTCAATTAGATATTTAAAATACAGAAGAAGAAAGAAACAGGGAAGATAAAAAACTGTATTTGTAGGATTTGCGAAAGTCCCTGAACTTTAGTCTATTTTGGTGTGTAACCCTATCTGATTCGTTGGTTCCCTTCCTGTAACCCAATCAAAATTGATTTGAAACTGTTCCAACGAGGTTGAACAAGTATCACCATTCCCAAGAGAGATTAAGGGTGATGTTATACACACCCCTCTTTTGTAGTCAGAACACCATAAATTTGAAATAAGGTTTTTTTTTATAATAACAACCAAAATATTAACCATTCGGTGTTGTGGCTACAAATTAGGAGTTTGGTGCCCCCAACACATAACATACAAGTCGGTAGCAAGTTGCCGACTTAAATGTCAACATTCGGTGGCAGTTTACCGAGTTTGAGATTAAAATTCGGTAACCTTTTACCGAGATTAAATGTTAGTGAAATATTTTTAAAAATTGACTCGGCCAAAGATTGCCGAATGTCAAGTCGATGGAAGGTTACCGAATCGAATGTCGAAATTCGGTAACAAAACACCGACTCGGTACTTAAATTTGGGGTGTCACCATACGGGGTTGGTTGCCCAAATACAAAACATCTAAGTCGGTAGCATGTTGCCGACTTCAAGGTCAACATTCGGTGGCAATTCACCGAGTTAGAAGTTAAAATTCGGTAACCTTTTGCCGAGATCAAATGTCAGTGAAATATTTCTAAAAATTGACTCGGCCAAACTTTGTCAAATGTTAAGTCGGTGGAAGGTTACCGAATCGAATGTCGAAATTCGGCAACAAGACACCGACTCGGTGCTTAAATTTGAGGTGTTACCATATGGTTGCCATGATCATTATTGCGATGTTAAGGATACATTGGTGTTTTGGCTACAAAATCGGGGTGCCTATAACATCACCCGAGATTAACGGCTGTGATATTACACCCTTAGGGTGCGTTTGGCACGTCGGATAAAGAAGTAGGATAGGATAAGATAGGATAAAGGCTGGATAAGATAAGAGTCAGAATTAGTGGGACAGGATAGCAAAGGAATCAGTCAGATAAGAATTAAGCAGGATCGGACAGGATAAAGATTAGTCGGATTTTAATAAGCTTTGCATTTGATGGAATTCCGGATTACAAGTCTAGATATTATATAATACAACTTGCTTTTCTTTTAAAAATATATACAATTTTAATTGTTGTGCACAAATTTTTTTAACTAATGCGATTATTTTATTTATAAATAAATTTCGTAAAAAACTCTTTCGGGAGAAAAGTTCTATATCACGTACAATATTTACGAACTAGGCATTAAGTCTAATTTCAAATTCTAATGTTACCCTTTTTCTAAAATTAAAGTTTTTTATAAATATCTTCATTTAATAAAAAAAATGCAATATTATAAAAGAAATGAATGTTACCCTTTTTCTAAAATTAAAGTTTCTTATAAATATCTTCATTTAATAAAAAAAAATGCAATATTATAAAAGAAATGAATTTTATTAGTTGAGTTACTGTGATTTTGGGTGGTTGAAAATTTTTATTAATAAATTTGATTATCTAAAAGATGTAAAGAAAAAGTTACAAAATAATAATAAAAAAATAATTTTTATATTCATTTTGTTATCCGATAATCATGGGATAAAATAATACCACCTATAAGGGTGGTATATATTTATCCGGTTCTAAAGGGATAAAATAATAATTAATCCCGACTACAATCCAATCCCGTGTTGCGCCAAACGTGGGATAGGATTAAAATATCCTATCCACCCTTGCACCAAACGGATGACATGATTTATTTATCCTATCCTTTCCAAAAACAAACATCGGATAGGATTAATTAATCATATCCTACTTCTAATCCAGCACGACAGACACACCCTTATATTTGTAATTACACTCTCTCTAAAATTTAATTAAAAATATATTTTAATAACATCTTATTTGTCACAAACACTTCCCTCTGTTACATGATATTATGTGATGGTTTAGCAATACGCTCTCTTCGTATAAATAGAATTTATGCAAGTGCGCTCACCTCTTATTAGGTGAGCCTTAATTAAAAAAAACTACGATAATTCATTGTTTGATGTTAAGCGAATTATTACAAGCAAATTTTCTCCAAATGAGGCGAGTGTGTATAACTGCACTCATCTCTCATTAGGCAAGTCTTAGAAGAGTGTTAGTAATTATAAATTTATCTTTGGATGTGTTTGTGACAAATATAGGAGTATAAATTACATCGCCCTTAATTAATTATCTCGTCAAATTGTCCCTCATGGTCATGTTCATTCATGTGAAAAGTGTACAAGCATACTACTTGAGTTAGAATTCATTGATTCTATATATGCATATGAGACATGTGTTTGTTATAAAAAAATTGTGGGTGTCATTATCACTAACCTTTTTTCATATAAATATATGAGATAAGTCGCACAATATGTTGCATGTGCACATGTTACTTAGATGTATATGCAAAATTGATCATTAAAATATTGTTAATTCAACGCTTAGAATGATTATTAATAATAATGAGGTCATCAGTAATAACCATAAATGACTCCTTCCCTTTTAATAATAACAAATGAATATGTGTTAAAAATTTATAAATAGAATAAAATAAGGTCTCAACTAGACTTGGTAAAACAGCACATGCCACGATAATGTGACAGGAAGTTAAGTTAATGAATGAATCTTTAATAGTTTGGGATTGTATTGGTGCTCACTTAATAAAACACAATAAGTTAATGGGTAGGTCAGATAACATACATTAAAGCGATAATAAACATTAGAACCTATTAATAATATACATAATTATATCTACTATTATATAAAGCCACATGGCATGAAGTAGCGTTTGTTTCACAAAAAAATTTATATTATGGCTTGAGCAATAGGAGTCAAACCATCGTGAGCAACGGGATTCAGGAAGGCAATAAGACTACTTACCGCTATGCTACATATCATGTAAAAATGATTTATATTATAAATTATCTCCTTAAATTTCTTTCTTTAAATTATTTATATTCTAAATTTCTAATAGCACATGTATCGCGTGTACACAATTTTTTTTTTTTTTAATGTGTATGCATATATAATTCGTATAGCATTACACGTGTTTTTTAGTTCAAGTGAGCTTACAATATATACATATAATATTATATATAAAAAAGTTATTATATTTTTACCATGTCAAATAATTTGTTAAGATAACAAATCGGGTTGGAATATAATTTTTTCACCTAATAAAAAAATCACCTATTTAAACCTGAACCGATGACGCTCAAGACACAGTAAAAATCACCAAAAATACCACCAACACTGGGCCATTGCCATGTCTACTCTCAAAGCATACTATTTTTGACCTAGGGTACTAAGATATTATCAGCACAATTTTATTTTATTTTATCCCAGAAGGTACTAATTTGTGACCATGCGTCTCACCTAAGAGATATAGGATAACCCCCGATTATGCCATCA
Source organism: Lonicera japonica (assembly GCA_021464415.1). Classification (NCBI taxonomy): domain Eukaryota; kingdom Viridiplantae; phylum Streptophyta; class Magnoliopsida; order Dipsacales; family Caprifoliaceae; genus Lonicera; species Lonicera japonica. Next base: position 38,481,221 of record CM038471.1, read on the forward strand.
CAACAAACGCTGGGCCACAAAATTAGGGTTGTTACAGTCAATGAACTAAGAATCGGTATGTATTTATTTTTTCTATCTTAAATTAAGAAATTTTTTTTTTTAAAATTTTTTGATGCAAGAGTTCGATTTTTTTTGGGATGTAATGTACTAATCTCACAATAGTAAATATAAATTGTATCATTATGTATTAATTATGTTAAAATTAATCTTTTGCTTAAAAAAATGTGAATATAATATTGCACACGCGGGTATTACCTGTGCTTCAAGATAGTTTATACAAAAATAAATGAGGCAATGAGATAACAAGGCTCCCTCCAGAAGTATATTCAATGAAGGACCCCTTATATTTTTTCTTTACCTAAAATAACATTCCTACATTTATTTTTTTCTGAATAAAAACAATTAATCACCACTGGCCATCGCCACCATCCCTACCACTAGAGTTCCGGCAACCACCACTAGAGTCCCAAGACCACACCGGAGATCAACCACGATTACTACAAATTTGTTTCTGTACTAAATTCACAAGCAACTAATGTTATAACTTTCGTGCAAATATGTTTTTACACTAAATCTCTAGCCAAATTAAGATATAAATTGTAGTGCAAATTTACTTTTGCACTAAATCTACAAGGTGTAAATTTGAGTGTAATTTGTTTTTGTAGTATATAGAAATTCCCACCAGATCTCCAACAAAGGTCATCGGAGCTCGGGCAATACTCATCGAAATTCCAGTAGACAATAACAATAAAGGTGGTTAGTAAGACTCGTCAACCACCAAAAGTAATAATAAAATAAAATATTATAATAAATGTATAATTGACCATTTTAAAAAAAAGAGTATAGCTTTTTTGATGGATAAAAATTAAAAGTTGTTGTTATAACTAAAATAAATTGTAAAAAAATTTATCTATCTAATATAAAATATAAAAGTTTAGAATATAATTATGAAATTCACACTTAAAACCCACTTAGAACCTCTTTTCTGTAAAAGTTCTTGACTTTGAAGATATTTTTCCAAAGGATAAGACGTGGGGAAGTAGGTCAGTTTTATGGACCGAATTCATCAGAATCTTTTTTTTAATCAAATTAAAGAGAAGCTTTAATTAGTAAAGTGTGTAAAGTAGTTTGTCGGGTATGAAGTACACCATTTGACATTTCTAATTGGCGGATTCAGGATTTCTTTGAAAGAACAGATTTAGTGAATTTATTTATTTTTACACTGAACTAAACCCTCACCCTACCAAAATATTTTAAATAATTTTCAAAATTTTTTTTTTGGGGGGCAAATTTTATTGAAGTTTGATGTAAAATGCTTTTGTCTAAGATAGACTACATGTGATTGGCTACTTAATGTGCACTACAATTACACATTAAAGGAGCACAAATCTTGGGATAGGCTACGGCTTTTGTGGGTTCACCCCTATTCGTAGCGTAACAATTGTTTCGTATCTTATGAAATACTATGATTATTTAAAATAAAATAAAAAATTAGAAAAATGAATTATAAAAGGGATAAAAAAATGCAATAAATTCACTTATCCAACGTTTTGATGATATTTGGTTGATATTTTGAGTTGAGTTTTTAAAATATGATGTTTGGTAGAATTTGGAAGTAGGTTGAAAAGTGAATTTGGTTTTTGTTTTAATTTTTTTCAACCAACTAAAAAATCTCATAAATTTTTTAATTTTATAGATCTCGACGAGTAGATTTCAAATATATATTTTTTTTTTATCTAATTTTGATTTTTGAATTTAAAGTTATGATGTTTAAAAAAATTTTTAAAGAGAGAAAGTAAAGTAAAATATATTTTAAAAAGTGTAAAAGTAGAGTTGATTTTGAGTTGCATTTTTTAAATTTGAAAAAAAAAACACTCACCAAACAAACCATAAAGGTGATGTTTGGTTGATATTTTGAATTGAGTTTTTAAAATTTGGTATTTGGTAGAATTTGGAAGTATGCTGAAAAGTGAATTTAGTTTTTATTTAAGGTTTTTTCAATCAATTAAAAAATCTAATAAAAAAAATTTCAAAAAATAGTCACAATAAATCTTATTTTATAGATGTTGACGATTATGTTTCAAATATACATTTTTTATCTAATTTTAATTTTTGGATTTAAAGTTATGGTGCTTTAAAATTTTTTTAGAGAAAGAAAATAAAGTGAAATAAATTTTGAGAAGTGTAAAAATAAAATTGATTTTAAGTTAAATTTTTAAAATTTGAAAAAATAATTGGCTACCAAACAAGTCCTAAGGTGGTGTTTGGTTAATGTTTCTAGACAAGTTTTCTAGACAAGTTTTTAAAAGTTTGGTATTTGGTTGAATGTTTTGAGTTAGAGTTTTTATGTTGAAAAGTGAATTTGGTTTTGTTTGACTTTTTTTCAACCAATGAAAAAAGCGCATAAAAAATTTTAAAAAATAGTCACAATGGATCTTATTTTATAGATCTCGATGAGTAGGTTTCAAATATATATTTTTTATTATTTTTTAATTTTTGGATTTAAGGTTATGGCGTTTTAAAAAAAAATTTAGAGAGAGAAAGTATAGTGAAATAAATTTTGAAAAGTATAAAAGTAAAGTTGATTTTAAATTATGTTTTGAGAAAAAAATTTAAAATCTTGCTTAGAAATATTAACCAAACAAGCCCTAAGAGTTTACTTTTAATTAGACTTAGTTTAATATATGCAAGCTGATCCGATTTTATTCCAATTAATAAAATCGTTTTAACAAAAAGCAACAGAATATTAGGAAATTACACTTATTCTCTGACCTCAAAATCACTTTTGCATGTGGGGAACGTCACTTCATTGAATTTTAAAGTAGGAACTAGGAAGGCAAATAGAAATAGGAAACAGAAAACAAAAAAGTCAAAAAACATTCCTAGCTTTAGTGGGATTTGTCATTTGTGAATGGAGAGGAAACTCATCCCAAAAAAAAAAAAGACTTAAAAGTTTCCGACTTTTAAATTCTGTTTAATTGCAAGATTGAAAAAAAAAATTAAATTAGTTTCGATGAAAAAATAAAAAATAAGTTTAGTGAAAGAGATGATATCATCTTGATTTTTAAGTTTTTCCATGAAAAAATTTTCTTTACTTGGCAATAAGTAAAAATTTTTCATCAAAAATATTAAAAAATGGAAGATATATACTCATAAAATAAATAATATCTCTCATCTTATTTTTTATTTTTTTACACAAATTAACTAATTTTTTTTTTTCCTATTTTTACGATCAAAGGATCCTTAGTTGTTTTAGACCCCTCATCTCATCTTCTATATTAATTCATCTCCAACTCTTTCACTTATATATATATATTTTTAAAAAAATTGAGTGGAGGCACAAGCTCCCACTGGCCCCACTTCACATCAGTCGGTGATTATATATCTTGGATGGAAGAGGCTTAAGTATATAACTTCTCCTCCAATTTGATGGAATTTCATTGTTTGCAATAATTTTTTTTTTAAAAAAACAAAATAATATGAAATCATAACTAACACTTATCTATAAAACTAAGTTATTATTATTAATTTTTTTTTAACGATGACATATTTTGAATCAACAATAACAACTGTCTGGGTTGAGACTTATTATTTCATGTAATATCTATCAAATCTCATGCCTTCAACGATTGAGTCAACCTTTGGGATTACCAAATAAGTTTTTATTTGTTAATTACGCTAAGATTATTGTATTCAAAAAATAGTGTAAATGTTAGAACTCTAAATTTGAGTTGGAGTGAATATAAGAGCATCTCCAATGCAACTATGAATTGGAGAAAAATGGAGTGCCACATAGGATATATAGGCAATGAGTTAAAAAACCCATCTCCATTGCAACCATGTATAATGACCATGAAGGTGATGTGTCAAAAAGAGGGGAAGACATTGTGAGGGTGACCCTCTACATCTAGAGGGTCTTCTAGACGATATCTAGATGCCACGTCATCATTTTTATCTTAATAATTTATTTTTAAAATTTTAAATTATTTTAACTTTTAATTTACAATTCTATATTCAATAAAATTTATATTGTTAAAAAATATTCTCCAAGATCTATCAAACAAAATCCATATACTTTATATTTTTTTATTAAAAAATTTGACGAATTATGTCAATAGCAATTTTATAGATAACACCATTGGAGATGATTTTTTTAAAACTTGACCATGAACAATATTTTTAGTGCCATATAGGAACCATGTCTTTAGATATGCTTACATGTCCATATTTTTAGTACATCCAATCCATGTTAGCATTGGAGATGCTCTAAAGCCATAACCCATTTTAATGTTGTTGAAGTTTGAACCATCATAAAATGCCGGAACCCATTTTAGCGTTGTTGAAAATCGTTTCATACTTTAATTTCCCATTATACCCTTGCAACATTTTATTTTCTCAGAAGTTTTATATTTTAATGTATGCGATAAGACCCAAACCCAGAAAATAATTACTCATGATCACTAAGATACTTATTATTTTCATTTTTTTTATTAAAATACCTATATTTGATCTACAAATGTATCGCATTTTGAAAAAAAAATTGTAAGGTTAATGAATAAATTATTACATGAACCTCTAAACTATTGGATTTATGGTAATCTTGCTATTAAACTACCAAATACGTCGTTTGAGCGCTTAAACGTTTAAGCCCCATCCATATAAGTCCTTATGTCCATTTCCCATCCAATTTTGAATGGAAACATACGTGTAAGAGGCATATGTATCATTTTTAAGGGCATTTTGGGAAATCAAACGCAAAACCCTTTTACTCCATTAATTTGGCTCCAATTCGAGAGACATATTTGCACACAAATCACACAAAAATGTCTACCAAAATTAAATCAACATCCCCCTACCATCAATTCTTATAAGAAATAATTACCGTATATTGGTATTATTTTAATATTTGATAGAATGATACAATTGGTAATGGTACGGCATAGTAATTCCATGCTAATATTAATATTTCGGCACGGTACGATATACCATCGATAATGATTTTGGGTACCACTATTGTACCAAAAAATTTTGGTATGGTATAATACCGATCGGATTGTACCAATACTAAATTTTAGTATATTTTGACAATAATACAGTATGGTATATTTGGTAAAAATTTTCACGCTTAAATTAATTATGTCACTAACACCGAAAAAAGTAAAAAATTTCTCTGTACATAAGTACATTTTGCATCGTTATAACAAGTAAAGAATGGTTGCCTGAAGTTTTGAGGAGAAGTTGAGGTTCAGCGTACAACCCTTTGTTCGCAATAGAAATTTATGTCCATTTTTTTTTTCTCTTGCTTGCTGAAATTTCCCTTTTTCTTCCTCTCTTACTTTGTTGCTCTATATTAATTTGTTGCTTCTGTAATGTCTGAATGGTGGATGCGTTTATATCTTTTAAATTGGCGCCAAAATAACAAACCCAAATAGCTTTTGAGCTCAATCGACACGTTTGATAGTTTAAGGGCTATATTGACACAAATTTAATAATTTAGGGGCTCGTGGAGTAATTTACTCAGGTCAATAAATAGTGAAGCAGTTGTCGGTGGGCAATCTCAAACAAGGGGAGACCAAGTTGAAATGACCAAAAAAGAAATTGATATGAAATAGAAAAAAAAACAATGGAGTTTGTGTCTTTTCTATCAAAGGGAGTCGTTTGGATAAAAATTTGTCTGAAGCATTGTTGCCGTTTATTCTATTTGGTAGCAGACAACTACCACCACGTGGAGGTGTTTGAAAGGCTTTCTTTTTAGCCCCACCCACCAATTAGACGTATATATATATTAAAAAAATATGGCAAAAATAAAAAGAAATTCGTTAAAAAAATACTTGTTCAAGTTGAATTTAAAAGTTTAAGCTTTGCTTGATAACATGATAGAAAATGGGAAAAAAAATTGATTTTTGTGATAAATAAGAGAATTAGTTGAGTGAGATGGTTAAATGCTCTTTATCTTATACTTATTTTTATAAGTAGATGTTTTTCATATTTCTTTATTTTATTTTTTTTGCTTCTTAGCAAAAGAAATTTTTTTCATATAAAAAAAACAAAAAAACGAAGCTTTTGTTTGATAATAAGAAGAAAAATGATAGTAAAAATAATTAGTTTTTATGAGAAGTTAAACAATAAGATTAGTGATGCGATCTATCTCATGCAGTCATGCTTATGAGAATTTAATATATAAGTTAAAGCATATGCACCGTGATAAGAAATTTTATACTTTTTCCATGGATAAAACTTATTTTTATCATTCAAAAAAAAACTTATTTTTTTCATAAACAATAAACTACGATGGAGGATATATCTACTCATAAAAAGTAGATTTCATTTTATTACATTGCTCAACTTATGTTCTATTTTTTCACTTATGCCAAGATCACTGAGTTGTCACAGTTCAAACCATGACTATCACCATGACACTGTTATAAATTGTGACAACAATTGGGGTGACCATTTTTTGGGTCATAGTGATTATGAATAACCAATATATTTTGTATTCATGATGCCATGCAAAGGAAGATAATGGTCAATGTTATGAACACTGACGCATTTTCCTTTTGGTCACGGCTTTGAATCGTGACACCTTTTCGTAATGTTCAAACCTATATAACTATAATCCATCTTCTTATAGTTCACAGAGTTAAAAGGCTTGGGTCATGGCGGGTTTAGTCACAATATTGTTGAGGATGTTATTAGTCATGATTCAAAACCCTAATCATGAGTCTAGTAAATAAGTAAATGATAAATACTTTGGACCGTGACCACTATTGAAATTAATTAAAAAAGAAATTTCCTAAATTTTGCACTTGCCAATAAATTTTGCATCTTGATTAATGGAACCACCGGAAGAAAAGTTCAAGGATTTTGGTTATGGTTAGGGTTGCTGATTGTGACCACGTTGCTCACAGCTCAAAACCGTGACCGAACAATTTTGTGATTTTGGCGTAGTGCACAAATAAGTTGTTTAATTTATTTGTCATTTTCTATTTTGTTATCAACCGGAACCCTTAGATAACATATCCTCACATCACTAAACTTTCCACCTTCTTGAAAAACTCAATTGTTTTTGTTACCATTTTTCATTTTTATATATCTTTATTTTTATATATTACATATTATGTCATTAGATAAATCTCGTATTTGAACTTTGGAGAAAGAGATGATGGGATATGATCGAATCTTAGATGATGTTGTGTCTTGAAAGACTCAACTATCTAATTGCGAATCTAGTGTTGGGATCCATTCTTCTTCTTTTTCAAATTAATATTGTTAAGATAATACTTAAACCCTCACAAGTTTCTTAGGAAAAAATTGGCTATCAAAATTCTATTAATACAGCTTTTTATAATAGAAATACAAACTGATAAAAACTCTCTCTAATAGAAGTTTCTATATGCACTTTCGTGCGATATGACAACAATTAAAAGAACCCCTTGATATCGTAGCCAATTAAATTAATTACATAAGTGCCAACTAAGATTGAAAAGTGAGATAAAAATAATACTATTGGCCTGAGACACTTGTTGAACCCAAAATTATTACCAAATAGATATAGAAATCCTAAAAGTATTACACATGAAGGACATAAATTTATAGAAAAATTTAGTGGAGACAATGTTAGTGTTGTAGTTTTAAATGTAATTAAAAAAAATCATTGAATAACTCAAAGTTAAACTCAGTTTGGGGATCTCAACACATGGATTTCCCAAAAAATAAAAATAAAATCAACTTTCACTAAAAACTAACAATTAAAAAAAGGAGATTTTGTTTCTATCCACCATATCTTGCAGTTAATCCATCCTTAAATCATGGAAATTTTGAACAAAGTTTCACAATATTACCCTTTTCAAAATTGATAATTATATCCACCAATTAAAATTAAATTATAATTGTATCAATTTATATTTTTGTTTTAATTAAGATTCCTAATCCAAATATAATTTTTTTTATATCATATTTACCTTTCAACAAATTTCAAACAGTTTTAGGGTTAGGGTTCCACGAACAAATGTCAACATATTTACCTTTGGACTACATATTTTCATGTTTTACGAACATATTGATTGATTGGCATGCATGGAAAAACTTTCAAAGTGGAAAATAAATAAATCATGTGGGTGGTAGTTTGTGAATTGATTATATGAATGGTTTCATTGAACCTCATGACAGTATTCTCCCAATACTTCTTCTCACTCTCTTCACAATTCTTTTCTTCTTATTTCAATCAATTTCTAAACTAGAAAATAAAGCTTAAACTAAGGTAAAATTGTGAATTTGTTGGTTTTATGCGCAGATTTCAGAAACAAAAAAAAAATATACTGATATGAAGTAACTTAGAGTCCACAATATAATTGTAAAACCTGCAGGTAAACCATATACAAGAAAACAAAAATAACTAACAAGTCGCTATTACAAAAAATGGCCAAGCAAATAAAACAGTTGTTTGTAAGCCTCGAAGAACCCTAAAAAATGTTACTAGTAGTTGTGAGAGAAAGATTTCGAAAACGGTGGAGGCCTTGATATGAAGATAAAGTTTTAGGGTTTGTTAATTAAGATTTTACCCATTGCTTAGTATTAGAATCTAAATTTTTAAAGTGGTTATACTTATTAATATAGTAGATATTTTAGTATTAAATTATTATTAAAAATAACATTTATAAAACTAAATTAATAATAATTTTGTGTCGGTCTATCCACACTCACGGATTAACTTAATAAGTAATGCGGATTAACTTAACAGTGCAAATTAATTGCAAGATATGATAAATAAAAACAAAATCACCCTTAAAAAGTACATGAGAAAACTAAAGAAACTAAGGATAAATGGTACTTAATCAATGATGATGAGATAAATATTAATTTACCATTGGCCTACAAAAGTAAAAAATAATTTTACCATTGGCCTACAAAAATAATATTATCCACTCCATTTTATTCCACACTTTCCTTTAAATAAATATCCCACTCCATTCAATAATTATCCCACTCCATTTTTATTCCACACTTTCCTTTAAATAAATATCCCACTCCATTCAATAATTATCCCACTCCATTTTTATTCTCCACTTTTCTTTAAATAAATATCCCACTCCATTCAATAATTATCCCACTCCATTATATTCCACACTTTCCTTTAGATAATTATTTAATTTCCTTTAAATAATTATCCCACTCCATTATATTCCACACTTTTCTTTAGATAATTATTTAATTTCCTTTAAATAATTATCTCACATAACTCCATTTACCTATAAATACCTCCCACCATTCATTCATTCAACACACAAAAACAAACAACAAAAACATACAATTCTCCTCACCAAAAATATATACTTTCTCTCCTATATATTTTGTTAAAAAATAGAAAGGTCATATACTCTCTATTTTCATACCCCAAAAAATAGAAGGGTCATATACTCTCTATTTTCATACTCCAAAAAATACCAAAAACCCTTATACACTCTCTCTCCTACACAATTTATTATTTATTCTATTGAAATATTTGTAATCCGAATTCTATACTTATAAATAGAATTAAGGAAATTATAGAGAGAGAAGTTAGTAGCTTGTATTATCTTCCAAATTGATCGCCTTTGAGCTAATAAAAAACAAGCACACACAAAAGGAGGACGTACCACTGGAATAGCATAAGCGCTACCGGGGGAACCTACCTTAAAAAAAAGTCATGTGTTCATCATTGCGCCGCATTTATTTTTTATTCACCGATATTCGCTTATTGATTGGTTAATTATCTATTTCTAGATTTTGACACCATCAAATGATATCTTAAAATCTTAATTAAAGTATAATATCCCTTATTTATAATAGGTAGGATAGACGGCTAACCAAGGTTTCAACTCCTTCCCTTATTTGCTACTCCAAAGAACACCACTTTGTGACTACTCATATTAAATTTTTAACCCATATCTAAAGAAGAATAAGACGACTCTATTTTGTAATTGATTAATATTTCCAGGTCATTAAAGATCCGTTTGATAATAACGTGAAAAATAAAAATAAAAACAGTTGATTTTTGTGAGAAGTTGAAAAATAAATTGAGATATGTGATGAGATCTCGTCTTAGTTTATTACTTTTTTCATAAAGAAATTTTCTTTGGTAGTCGAAAAACAAAAAAAATTCAAAAAAGTTATAAATGATGTAAGACATCTACTCATAAAATTAGTATCAGATGATAATTATTTTATTGCATGACATCTAATTTTTCAACTTTTTATCCAGATCTAAGTTTTTTTATTTTCCTTTTTTATTTTGTTATCAAACATAATCTAAATATCTTAATATTTTAGATCGTCATAGATATTGTTACCTTTGCCGCCTAATTCTCTACTGAATATATTAACTAATCACAGAGTAGAGTCATCAAGATGCTCTTTGTCTGAGGTCAACGAATTTAGATTCTCTAAAAGTACAACTATTAATAAAAATTATATAGTTTTGTAATCAATTTTCAATTGATATTCTTGGTGATATCAATTGCAAGAATATCAATTGAAAATATATAAACATTCTGTGATGAAGATCACTCAGCCACATGAGAATGTGATAACCAAAGGTATCCACGTCATAGAACCATCTATTCACTGCAAGACAAAAATATGCGTAAACAAAAAAATTTATTTGTTAAAATAACATGCAAGAATTCAAGCCAAATCACCTAAAGTTAAGAGTCCACGTTTGATTTGTAACACCTTCTTTAGGAATATACTAATAACTTTAGATGATTAAAACATTAAAACCGAAACTTGACACATAAAAAAAAATAGACCTTTATTTAAGACGTTCTAAAATTAAATACTGAATTTTTAATTTGAGACGAAAAGAGCAATGCTTTTTCTAAATGGTATTTAATAGTAATAAATCTGGACCATTTGTTTATAAGTAGGAGGGTTTGTTTGCCTCTGCTCACTTAAATAAAATTAATTGTCAAAATCTGAACCATCTAATTTTAATTTATTTTAAACAAATGGTCCAAATTTCTTCGCCTCCATGCGAAAAATTGAGAGCTAGCTAAGTCATCTTTGTATTTTACTGAGTGCATGGGTTCAACTTGGGAATTTAGTAAAGTCCAAGATAGATGGATATTCCTTCCCCTTGTGCATTTCCATTGGGATTTCCACTGGGACAGACCAATAGATTCCTGAAAATTCAATTCAAAATACCAATTGTTACATAAATATATATATATATATATATATATATCGGACCAAAAAAAAAAAGGAAAAAAAATATTGCGAATGAGAAAAGGATTACATACCAATTTAGCTCTCCAAAATGAAAGCTATCCGAAAAGAGGTACAACTCCTCTGTTCTAGTCAACAAATTTTTTATTTCCCAAAAATAGGTATTGTTGTCGATTAATTTTTGTTTGTCCAAATAGCATCCTATACCAGGATTTTTCTATTACAAAATCCTCAGCTCAGAATTCGAATCTTTAGGTTTCTAGCGGGTATTTTAGCATTTTAATTATTTTTATATGATGATAAAAGAACTAATTGTTCAATTTGAGATTTTTTTAGAACTGAAATTATTTATTTTAATTTTTTTTAAGTAATATAAAGTATTTACTATAGTGTGTGCATGCCTACCATAATAAGGTATACCACACTATTATTTTACTACAAATTAGTAAAAACATCAAGTGATTATTATATTGATCATCGTGTATATAGTTAATATAACAATATTTGACAGATCATCATTCCTAAATACAACAAAAACGTACAAATCTAGATAGGTACTAATGTACTAAGAAATTTGTATAATTTAGCATGCTAGTTTATGCTTTAGAAAGCATATATTGTTACCATTTTTATATTTTTAGTGCTTTTTAGGTGATTGAAAAGAATCAGATGAAATTAGCTTTCGAATGTAGAAAATTTGATTTAAAATGAGAAAATTTTAATGAAAAGAAGATTTGAAAGTAAATAAGAAATCATAGCAGTAGTTCAGTATTTTGAACATATTTCTTGCTCAGAAATCGAATTTTGGCGTTCTTTATATGGTTAGAATTTTTTTTTGAAAACTTACAACTTTTATGTTTTGGGTTTCTTCATATTCTGAGGTTTTCTTAGTTGAAAGTAGTGTTAAATCTGTTACAAGAAATCATGTGTGAAAATTGGTATATTTATTTGGTGGCTCAATTTTAGTGCTAATGTATTATGGGTTCATCCATATATTTGCTATTTAAATTAAAGAAGCCCACATGCTACTAATTTCAAGAAAATAGGCCTAAGCCAATTGCCCATTAAAGAAAAGTCCCGGCCAAGCCCATTTAATTAATTAAAACCTTAAAGGAGACAAAGTTACGGCCATCAAAGGGAAATTGAAAATTGCGGAGAGCTTCTCTTTTTCTCCTCTTCTCTTTTATTTCTTTTTGTTTTATTCAAAATTTGAAAATTGGAGATTTAATTATTTAATTTAATGCTAAGTAAGTTTAATTTAATTTAATTATTTTATGTTTATTTAATTTTATTTATATTAGCGTAAATTTGTGCTAGAGTTAGGATGTATATATTTAATTGATTCTATTGTACGTATTCATGCCAATTTACCAATGTTAAATATAATTCTTCTTATTGGAGGCATATTTTAATTGATAAAAATAAAATTGAATTCTTATTAGTTTTTATTGTATTCATCTTATGATTTGTTGTCATGCCAATTGACCCTACAAATTTAATGCTTCAATATTAAATATAATTCTTGTTATTGGATGGCTATTTTAATTGATAAAAATAAAGTTGGATTCTTATTAGTTGTTATTGTATTCATCTTATGATTTGTTGTAAGCGGATATATGATGTGTTTTGACGGATATAGTGATTATTTTGACCTTATATATAAGTTTGAGTGTAGAAGAATTATAATTGATAAATTAATTAAATTTGAATAATTTTATTTTTCACAAATAATAGAGTCGAGATACCAAATTATTGCGATACAAGAGTATAGTTTACATGCATGAATACTTAGGAGGATGATATTAAATACATGATTCCGAAACCCTAATTAATTAATTTTATTATCCTACTTAATATTATTTAATTTACTTCTATTACTTTGGTTTACTTTCTTTACTTTATTTTAATTATTTTATTTTATTTCTCCACTTTTCTGGCTAGATTAAGAGCATCTCCAGTAGCCTTTTATATTTTTGTTTCATGTAAAATATATACAACTTGATATTTTTTTCTCTCCAGTAGTCTTTTAAAATTCAAGTTTATGTAAAATGGTTGTATAAAATACAATCTCATTTTACAATGCCACCTCATTTTTCTCTCTTTTCAAATTTTAAATAAAAAAAAATATATAATAACTTCAAATGGAAAATATGGATTTTAATAAAAACTATATATTTGAAATATGATCACCAATACCTACAAATCAAGATCCATTATGACCATAAAATTATTTTTTAAAAAATAATATAGTAATAAATTGCTAAAATTGATAGTTAACAAATGTTGGAATCTTATTGGTTATTTTAAAATTTACACAAAACTTTATAAAAGGACCATTGGATCTTCTTCTTCTTCTTTTTTTTTTTTTTTTTTGTAAAAGTGGGTTGACACATATGATTTACAAATCAATTTTTGCAATACCATTAGTGCATCTCCAACCGTAGTATAAAAATTATTGTATAAATCTTATGTATCAAGTTAGTTTTACACAAATCTTGAAGTCTAAAAAAAAAATGCTCCAATGGTAGTTTTGTAAACTTTTGTGTAAAATTTGAATAAACCGATAAGATACCGACATATATTTGATGGCATTTTGTGAAATTATTATTATTGTTATTGTTATTATTATTATTATTTAGAATTTATATATACGTAATCTTATAATGACAATTGATCTTAATTTCTTAGTTTTGATGAGTAGATTTCAAGCATATAATTTTTATTAATATATATATATATATTACATTAAAAGTTTTTACATTTTAAAATTTTATAAAAATATTTGAAAGAGAAAAAGATTACGTGACAGTGTAAACTTGTAGTGTATTTTACACATCCATTTTACACAAAAGTCAAATTTAAAAGACTGTTAGAGACTTTTCTCGCATGATGTATTATCAACCGATTCATGCACTTGCGAGTATTAAATTTTAATCCTCGACGTATTTCGTGTCTTCGAGATATAACTTTAAGAATTATTTGGAGTAAACTAGGCAAAAAGTTATGATTTGAATAGTTAAATTTCAGTTAAAATGTTTATATTAACTCAGTGATGGATCTAAGGGGGGCAGTCGCCACCCCAAATTTTTTTAAAAGTAGATTAGATATAGTAATAATTTTGTATTTATAAAAAAATTATAAAAGTTCGTCTCCCCAAATTGTTTTGAAAATATTAAGTATGGCCTCCTCAATTATTTATTTTTTTAAAAAGTTAAACACTGGGACTAATATATAAGATATACATTTTTGCAAATAAATAAAAATTATATGTCCTTTTATACATCAAAATTTACTTTATATTTTATTTTTAAAATAATAATAAAAGAGTTCTATTTATACTTTTAAAACAATAATAAAAAATATTTTTACATGAGCCTTTTGTAACATATATTATGTTATATAAAATAAAAAGTAAGAAGCTTCCTTTAGAAGCTCCAAGTCTTTTCAAAGAAATGTGGTGGAAAATGTTTTAGCTTTAATTATGTTTATATCCAGAAAGAAGCCCCAAGTCATTTCCATAGTTCTATTCTCCCTCTCCGTTTTGCTTGATGCCTTTATTGCTTCTAAATTAGTAAACACAACCTCACGACTCACGACTCACGAGCTGACAAGCAAGGAATCAAGGATGTAGCACTCAGTAGCTGAGTAGCAGACTAGCAGTAGCAAAATTTAATCTTTCTTTGAATCTTTGGGTTAGTATATTTACTAATTTACATCTTTCATCTTTGCCTTCTATGCTTTTAATATTTTTACTTTAGCAATTTTCTGTTCTTACACCCAAAATCGGAAATCATGAGTTCATTTTTATAAAGTAGCATTTTTTTTACTCTGCAATAGTGCAATTTTAATCTTATGTCTATTTTGTTAATTGTTTAACTGTTTATTTGTTTGCTTATACTGAATGACTTTTTAATTATTTTGTAGAATTAATCATGGTGAAGAAAACACTTGAATCATTCTTTGAAAAAAGAGGTTGTGAGGATATAGAATCTAGTACAAATATAGAACCTGCACAACGCGTTGAAACTTCAGTGCCTCTTGAACATCGGCCTTCAAAAGCTCCTAGAGTCGAATCCACAAAATTTGATACGTCTACCTTAATTAGAGACCCAGGTTTACGGAAACAAATACGGGATTTCCCGGCATCGGAACGTGATGAGATTAGGCGTGCTTATATCAAAGCTGGACCGTGTCAACCCGTACCTCAAAAAATACAATCTTCTAAAGACAAAATGGTCGCCGTTTTTAATTTCTTGGTACAAATTATTTGCTGATTGGCTGGAATACTCTCTAACAAAAGACAGTGCCTATTGCCTTCCATGTTTTCTTTTCGTTAAGCCGGCTAACCGTCCAGGTTCTAATGCTTTCATGGTAGAAGGATTTTCTTCATGGAAAAAGGTGAATGGGAAGGATTGTGCATTATTATCTCATATGGGAAAATATCCTAACTCATAGCACAAAATCGCTCTTCAATGCTGTTACGATTTAACAAATCAATCACAATACATAGAAAAGATTATCGAAAAACAAACTTCTCAGCAAGTAGCAAAAAATCGTTTGAGGTTGAAGACTACAATAGATGTTGTGAAATGGCTAACTTTTCAAGCTTGTGCTTTTAGAGGTCGCAACGAAGCCGAAGAATCTAATAATCGAGGGAATGTTATTGAATTGATAAAACTCTTGGCCTCGTATAATGATGATGTTGCGTCTGTGGTTTTACATAATGCTCCTCAAAATGCTTCTTATCATTCACCTGGGATTCAAAAAGAAATTCTTAGTATTTTCTCTCAAAAAATACAAAAGTTCATTTGTGAGGAGATTGCTGGTGCAAAATTTTGTATTATAGTGGATGAATCTCGAGATGAATCGAAAAGAGAACAAATGGCACTTGTTTTAAGGTTTGTAGATAAAAATGGTTTTGTGCAGGAGCGTTTTTTTGACTTAGTTCACATGATTGATACTACTTCGGCTACTTTGAAAACAAAGATATGTGATGTTCTTGCTCAACACATGCTTAGTGTACACGATATTCGTGGACAAGGATACGATGGTGCTAGTAATATGCGTGGAGAATGGAGCGGGTTGCAAGCCTTATTTTCTAGTGAATGTTCTTATGCATACTATGTCTATTGCTTTGCACACCGTCTTCAATTAGCATTGGTTGGCGCATCAAAGGAGGTTATACCTATTAGTCAATTTTATACTTACTTAAATCTTGTTGTGCATGTAGCCGGGTCCTCTTGCCGAAGACATGATAATCTGAGAGCTGCCCAAGCTGCAGAAATTGAAGAATTACTTACCATTGATGAACTTGAGACCGGTAGAGGGCTAAATCAAAGTAGAACGTTAAAACGAGCTGGAGATACTCGGTGGGGTTCGTACTTGGGTTCCATTTGTAGCTTGATAAATTTGTTTGGAGCCACTTGTTCTGTCCTCAAAACAATAATTAATGAGGGAACCATTGCTACTCAACGTGCAGAAGCGGATGGAATTTATGATAAGATTACATCTTTTGAGTTTGTGTTTATCCTCCATTTAATGAGACAAATATTGGGGATTACTGATGATCTTTGTCAAGCTTTGCAGCGTAAATCTCAAGACATAGTGAATGCAGTGCATCTAGTGTCCGCAACAAAAACACGTACTCAAAATTTTAGGGAGGATGGATGGGTTACTTTATTGGAGTCGGTTAAGCAGTTTTCAAAAAAATATGGTATACAAGTTCCCGATATGAGTGATCCTTATATATACTTTAGGCCGTGGTCGCTCTCGTTCTCAAGAAATTACGATTGAACGTCATCTTCGAGTTGATCTTTTTACTGTTACAATTGATTCGGTGCTACAAGAATTGAATCACAGGTTTAAGGAGGAAGTGATGGAGTTGCTTATACTTAGCTCGGCTTTAGATCCAAGAGATGCTTATAGATCATTCAAGGTAGATGATATTTGCAATCTTGCTTATAAATTTTATTCTTCGGATTTCACCGAGCAAGAAAAACTACACTTGAAATTTCAATTAGAAAATTATAAGCTTGATATTTTGGTCCATCCAAAGTTTCAAAATTTATCAACAATTTCAGAGTTGTGCCAAGTGTTGGTGAAAACTAGAAAGTCGATCATTTATCCTCTTATCGATAGGTTAATTCGCCTTGTTTTGACGTTGCCAGTTTCAACAGCTACATCTGAACGTGCATTTTCAGTTATGAAAATTGTTAAGACCGCACTTCGTAATAAGATGGAAGATGGTTTTTTAACAAACTATTTGATCACATATATTGAGAAAGATATTGCTCGTGATTTCGATGTTAATGAAATTATAGATGCATTTTATATCATGAAAGATAGGCGAGCACAACTTCAAATGCCTAAGTTTAATATATAATAGGGTAATTGTAGTTATTATTTTTTGTAAGTCAATCCGTTGAATGTAAGTTGCTCACGTGGGTGATGATATGTATATATATGTATTTTTTGTAATTGTATATATATATTAACATGTTATATATGTTATATTTTTGCGTTAACTGGTTTTATTATTTGATGGTAAAATTTAGTTTGAATAATTTTTGTGATAATTACTTCTTGCTGTCGGTTCATTTATATTCTCGTCCCCCCAAACCTATAATCCTGGCTCCGTCCCTGTATGATTCTGAATGAAAAATGTTAGAGCGTTTGTGTTTAATTTGGGATTTGGGGGAGAGAGAGAAGGTGGATGGAGGTGGGTTAAAGAATGTGATGATAAAGATTAATAAAAATGTGGTTAAGTGTTAACAAAATATAAATTAAAGGGGTTTAGTTTCTATTTCAAAAGTTTAAGGGGTTAAATGTAAAAATTTTGGATAGAATCATTAACGGTGTTAGCGCCATGGTTGAAATTGCTTCATTTAATGTACTTCACGATTAAATTGAGAAAATTGAAATATCAAGAAAAACATTGCAAGTATGGTTTAAGGATCCCCCCCCCCCCTAAAATCCGTACTTGTTAGACAGGATATGTGGATTATATCACAGACGGCCCATTGAAGCCAACAATTTACAATGGATCCACTAAAACCTAACGTCACTTATCTATACAAAAGCCCAAACCGTACGTAGTCCTACTCTCTGGCAGCCCACGACTAGATTCATTGAATCTGGATGATAACTAATATAGTTTTTCATCATGTAAGACAAATACGCAAAATAAAGTAGAAGGAATCACTCTCGAATACTAGTTATCTAATTCACATTCTACTACTATATTAGAGTTTATTTTCATGTTTAACCCTTGTATTCAACCTCCTATATAAATTCTTCTAGGCCTTCTACTCTAGATCATCTAACAGATGTATAAGGCACCCAAAAACTTTATAAAATGAACATAAGTGACTGTGGTCTAGCTTCTTTTCCAGTCAAACCACACGTTGCATGCTAGACTTGTGGTTTGTTGTTTATTCTTTACTCACTCAAGTCGGTGCAATCTTAGGCAAATTTGCAACATTGTGTAATAGCATTTATTAGTCCTAGGCGGATCTAAGTGGGGATCAGTAGGGGCACATGCCCCCACTCAAATATTTTTTATATAGTTATATCATATGGATTAGATAAATGATTTACACACTTGAACTGACCCTGATTTGCTCTTGTATTTCAAATGGTTGTCAGTGTTAGATTTTGTGTTAATTATTCCGAGGTACTTAGTTCAAGACGCCCCCCCACCCCCCACCCGGTTTAAGCAGTTTCTTCTTCACTTTTAGTTCTTTTTCGAATTTAGTTACTTTTTGGGTTAGCAAAGCAATTTATCCAGTTTTAATTACAAAAATTAGCTTGATTATATAAATAAATGATACGGCTATTAGCACTTTAAATGGGTCACTGAGCGCTCCAATATGGTCATTGATTACGCATATATAATATTGTACAAATATACAAGTACGTGTATGGAATAATATTAACTTATAACTTTATATCGTATTACCGTACGTTTTGTGCTCTATTTTGACAGTCTATTTGTGACTGAACATACACTTTCCAACTCTTCACACTTTTTCTTTTGATAAAATGCCAAATTATACTTCCGTTTTGGAGCATGGATATTAACCTAGTATACTTTATGAAGAAATGATTTTGCGAGAGACTTTACATATCATCACCATGTAAATATTCATAAGTTATGGGCTAACAAAATCACAACCAAATCATTCATTCATTACAGAGTTTACAACACTCCACTCTTAAATTGTATTACAGACAATGGCCAACTTAAAGCATAACACTTAGATTGTTTATAACAAAATCACAAATACGCACATCATTACTGATTTTACAACTTTATTTGCACAAATACTTAGGGGATTGTAAATGCAAGAAGATCAGGCATCAAACACAAAAAGGCAAGCGAATGAACGAACACGTCCATTTTTATTAGCACCCAAAGACTGCAACTAATTTATGAGGACTCAAGCGTAGGAAGCTTCAAATTGCGCGTTGATCATCCACTTCTTTTCACTATGCAGCACACAATGAGTTCAAAGAAAAATGTCAGGCGCATGGATCATATAATAGAAGAAAGATACATAAATAATGTACAACAAATCAATGTATTGGCTGCTCAAACAGAAGCCAAAATTTGCTCAATTCAAGACAGTTCATCATCCCCTGCAATTAAAAGTTAATAATAGAAATATTTGACCTTGACTACCACGTGAAATCGCAAGCAAAGGATGAATTAGCTCTTTGGTCATTTAGAAATTTGTGCAACAAAATTAACCTAACTCCCTAATAATTAATAATTCTGGGAGAGATTAGAAAAATATTAACTAGTACTCTCTCTGGCTCAAATTAGAAGCCTCAGTTTGAGTTTCAAAACGTACATATATATTACATATTAATAAAATACTAATTTCAACTTAAACAATCGTAAAGAATATAATTGATTTCTATTATGAGATTTGGTGCATTGGTTATGTCCCCAAAAAAATTACGGAACTATTAATTTGAGTCATCTCGAAAAGTAGAATGAGACCATTGATTTAAGACGGAGGAAGTTTAAGAAAAATGGCTAGAAGAGGACACCATTAGTACTACTGTATTAAACAGAGCTAGCTTTGTCTGAGGTAATTGAAAAAATTCAGAGAGATGAAGGACACATTATACTATATGAAAACTAACGAAATAATGATAGGAAGTTCTGAAAGGTACCAATTCATTTGTTGATTTAGTCTTGGACTTGTCTGAGGTAATTGAAAAAACTCAGAGAGATGGACACATTATACATTTATACTATATGAAAACTGATGAAATAATGATAGAAGGTTCTGAAATATACCAATTCATTTATTGATTGAGTCTTGGACGTTAATGCCGTCGAGAAATATGTAACGAACTTTAGATATCTTGTGCCAGTCTGCCCCTTTTTCCCTTTGGCATCTGATAATCAGTTCAGGGCAGTCACTAATGCGTAATTCTTCCAATTTGGCAAGGTAACTCGTCCCATCAGGCAGAGATGCTATTTTTTGACATCCTTCGATCGAAAGCTTACGGAGGTATTTAAGATCATTAGGCAATGTTGTGATGGTGCTACAATCCGTGATACATAAGTGATTTAGACTGGTGGCAGCACCTTCAAGAAGCCACCCAGGCAAATCCACCAACTGCGGCAGCTTTCCAACCCACAAATACTGGAGGTTCATAAGACCAACCTCACATTCGTCAATCTTTGTCAAGTCAAGCTTTTCACAATTAACAATTACAAGATTCTCCAACTTGGGAAGGGAACTCAACTTACGTGGCAAAGACAGTAGATTTTTGCAATTCCTAATGACCAGCACGGATACGGTAGAGAGGACGTGTTGGTTCCCAACCTCTTCAGTATCGAACAGATGCTCTAGCTGATCACATTCGTCAATCCATAGACATTGAAGTTTCTCCAAGCCTGCAATTAATTGGCCTGACAAAAACCTCTCTCGTGTCGTTAGTCGCACACACCTTAGTCTAGGCAGCTTTCCAACATCTTTAGGCAACTTCACAAATTTCACACAACCTTGCAGTATCAGGGTTTCCAAGAGCAGCAATCTGCAAATGGAATGAGGGAGTGATTCGATTTCTCTGTTCCCAGACAGATCTAGATATCTCAAATACTTCAAACCACCAATGGAACTTGGTAAGGCCTTAAAACTCGAATTCCCCAGACCAAGCATCCGCAAGCATTTGAATCTCGAGATGCAAGTATCCAACAAACATCTATCGGGCCCCATAAATTGGAAGCCAACTGTGTGTACTTTTCTCATCTTAAGCAATGGACTCGAGACTGCATCTTTTCGAAGAATTTCCTTTCCAGAAAAAGACAGGTGTCGAACGTTTTCAGGAATGTCTTTTTTAGGGGAGTCCACGATCAAATACTCAGTTTGAGCCAGGGATATTGCCAATTCATGCACGAGATCATGCATTTTGAATGTTGAAAAAAGACCATAACCGTTAGTATCTTGTAGAAGAGATCTTGAGATTAACTCCGAGATATAGCGTTGACCGACTTTCTCCGGTTCTTGGGTTTTATCTGAAGATTGAATAAATCCTTGAGCAATCCATTGATGGATTAATTCGATACCCAGAATCTTAAAACCCTTTGGCAAGTTCGAAAAGTAAGCAAAACATGGTTTCAAGTAAAACGGCAACTCTACATAGCGTATGAAGTTACCTTCAAAAATACTCCGGAAATCATCACGTAGTGTCTTCCACTGATGTCCCTCGCGTTTCCCTTGTAGTAGGCGTGCTACTATCCTAATAGCACCCACAACCCCCTCGCACTTCTCCACAATTTCTTTTCCAATTGGCATAAGAATTTCCGTGTTCACCACATCTTCTCCAAATGTCCATTGCTTAAATAAGGTCAGAGAGTCCTCATTTGTAAGCCTTTGCAAGTTATAGGGGTGATTTTTGCTCACCACACGAGCAACTGATTGATCACGTGTGGTTACAACAATCTTACCTCCAGGTGCGCCAACCGACAATAGCCTTGAAAAATTGGCCCATATATCCCGATCAACACTCCTTACATCGTCCAACACAAGTAAAAAGGACTTGCCTTTCAGTGTTTCTTTGAGTAGACTCCGCAATTTTTCCGTGTTCAAGTCATCTTTGAGTTGACTCTGCAATTGTTCGGAATATTTGCTTGCGGATGCAAGGATTTTTCGAAGTAGATTTTTCCGATCTTTAAAGTCCTCTTTCACCGAAACCCATAACTTCAGTTCAAATTTCACACCAACCGATTCTTGGGAGTAGACCTTGAAAGCAAGTGCAGTCTTTCCAATACCACCAATTCCAACAATTGGAATAGATCTAACAGAGCCACTGTCACTGTCCTTGTCGAGGAACTTTAAGATATTGTCAGCATCTTTATCTCTTCCTATTACATCTGCTGATTCACAGAAAGGGATGGTTTCTGAAACCGTGTTGGTCACATTAGCCAACGAAACTCCTTTGCCTCCTCCTCCTTTAGCGGTATCACAAACATATTTGTCCGCTGTAATCCTGGATAAACTCTCTCTAATCCCCTTGATTTTCCGACCCATAACAGAACGGAATACAAAAGGATTGTTTGAAACGGATAAAAATTTTTGTAGTACCTTTGCCCCAGCACTGTCTTGCCACCGCAGATGATAAAACTCAAAGTCATCTAAGATTTCTTTGGCATCATAATACACACCCTGTAGCCTTTTAAACCATGTTTGCTCCCTGTCGGCTTCCGGTGCCTGCAGCGTATAGTTGATGGACTCCAAGGTCTCCTTAAGCTCTTCTAGCTGCTTTGTCACCCCAAGTGCAACTCCAATTTCTTTGAAAGCAGCAGAACCAAGCTCCACCACTATCGCTGCTATTATTGCTTCCTCCATTTACCCAAACCCACGCCCCCTGTTTGTTTGTTTGTTTCTTGAGAACAAAAAAATGCCTAGGAAGATTTACAGAGAAGAGGGGAAAAAAAAGGGAGTTGGGGATGGGAAAGTTCACAAGTGTAGTAGACTAACTCTTGTGTCACGACGAGGAAGATGCAGATAATTAATTACCTTTTCTTTTTTGGTGTCACCACGAGGTTTTCCCGCACCACATTGGTGAAAGAAAATTCAACAGTGTAAGATTACGTACCGATTATTTTTTCCCACACTTTTTCTGGTGGGGTTGTAAAGCAGGATGATAGAAGAAAATAATTTTACAATAAACTATACTAAACTATTTGAACTTTTATACTTCGCCCCCTAAACCCATTCGTTGGGAAAATGTAAACACAGACCATAAATCCCCTATATAAAAGCTAGACTACTGCATTAAGGACAAGTGGCACTTTTTCACTTAAAAAAGGTAAAGGACAAAAATAGAACATTAATAATTTGGGACAAAAAGTCTTGTGTGACAATATTTTTTCTACAAAATTTAGAAAATAATATATGTTTTTCTAAAATAAGGGCATGTTTTTTTTTTTTTTTTTATATATATTTTTTAAAAATAAGAACTTGTTTATTAACTTTGTTTTAAAATGAGGAATTTGACCAAAACTATGTTTTATGCAACTTAATTTTGCAATCTAAAACATTTAATGTGAAATTTGTTTTGTATGATGTGTTTATATTTTTTAACAAATATATTTGAATTACCATTTTTTTATTTTTTTTGATCTAGATACATGCCGTAAAAACTTAATTTTGCACGATATCATAAAATATTACAATTCAAAAATCTAAGCAAAGCTAACATCTCACTCCTTTTGGAATTTGGTCAAATATATATATATATATACTCTTAATTTACAAAAATATTATTCCCTGATACTTTTGAAAAAAACCTTTTCAAATAAGTCCAATTTTCCAATACTCCGATTAATAATTAACCTAGTTACAAAAGGGTTTTTATTCCAAACAAACCCTTTTTGGATAATTAGTGATTAGCCCAATTTTCTTTATTTTTTTATTTAAAAAGATGGAATCTCTTTTTATATTCGAGCTTATATATGTATATGTATATATATATAATATTAAATGTCTATTACACAAAGAGATGTCCAACAAAAATATATATTACACAAAGAGATTTAAAAAAAAGTATGAGTTACAAAATCCTCATATCTTATATAATCTTAAGGAATTGGGTAAAAATCACAAAAAAAAACATAAAAAATCATAAGTTTTAATCTAACTCAATGCCGGGTTAATTACGAATTAAAAATCAGTAATTAATTTTATCAAAGGTTCTTGTAACAAAGTAAATACTACACCTATAAAATCAAAAAATAATAAATCCCAAAAAAATCCGACAATTCAAAATACTTTATCAAGTAGGATATGTTGAACGTATATACTCATGTTTCAAAGACTTGTTAAGTCAATAAAAATAATCACGGTTAAATCCCCATCTCTTATGTTTCAAGAACTATCGGAATTTATCATTCATTGTATAAAAGAAACAAAAAGGAAATCAGTGATATCTCTTCTCTTTCCAAGAACTATCGGAATTTATTATTCATTGTATAAAACAAAACAAAAAAGAAGTCGGTGATATCTCTTCTCTTGCCAAATAAATTATCACTCATCTATATATAAAAGTACGAATAACATTGTTTTCCCCTTTTTTAGTAGAAACAAATATTTCCTTGATTTTAAACACAAGAATTTAAGATTTACATTAAAAAATATATATAACTTTATATATTTTTATATTATAGTATTTGTGTTCCAAATAAATTCAAACTCTACTTTATTTGGTTAGAATAATTATATAAGTTAGAGTTTATGTTGAATTATGTGTTTTGTAAAACTCATCACAAAAGTATGGATATTTAATAAATCTATATTATTTATTTATTTATTTATTGTATATAAAAGTATGAATAGCTTAATTGTTTTTCCACTTTTTAATTTGTAGAGAAAAATATGCCCTTAATTTTAATCACAAGATTTTAAGATTTACATAAAAAAAAAAATTATAACTTCATATATTTTTATATCATAATATTAGTATACTAAATAAATTTAAACTCTATTTTATTTTGTTAAACTAATTAAATAAATTAGAATTATATTAGTATTTCAAATAATATGTATAACTCCATATATTTTTATATCGGTACTAGTATTTTAAATAAATAAATTTAAATTCTATTTTATTTAGTTAAAATAATTATATAAGTTATAGTTTATGTTGAATTAGTTGTTTTCTAAAACTCACAGCAAAAGTGTGTGTATTTAATAAGTTGTATTAAAATTATAAAGCTATTTGATGTTAACTTATATCATCAAGCTATACAATCTGTTGACTTAAAAAGTCTTAATCTTATTTTGATAATAATAATAACTTAATCATGTGTAATTTAATATATTTTTTGAAATAAGTTTGTAGTTCCTTATCTTGGAAATTCAAGAAAAATATAGATTTTACAAAGGATGCGTGCTTACAAGTTAGTATCATTGAAACTCTATCTGATCAAGTCTATAAAGCATTTGTTGAAAAAAAAAAGTCTATAAAGCATTGGAGAAAACTAAGAAGATTGATCACTCAATTGCTCTATCAATTTCATACAATTCATGAAGAACAAGATCAAAGAAATATATGAAAAGCTTCAAGGCAATTGATTCTTGTTAAAGTCAAATTGTATAAACAAATCAAAGCATTCAAAAACTCGTCAATTTGATTATTTAGTAAGTGTTTAAGATTTATGTAAAGTTTTTTTATTGATAAATACCTATAGCTCTTTGTTCATGCATCATCCATAAATTGAATTCTACAAAAGTTTGAAATGGATTATCAACTTCTTCATAAACTGGTTTTTTAATAAATTCATAATTAATTCATTCGAATGATTTTTAAGTGCAAACGAGAATAAGTGTCTTAGAAACATGTTCTCAACATATCCCAAGCATTAAAAATCATTTTGGATAAAAATTGTGAAAAACTAAAAATTGAAGATTTGGCTTGATAGACAAAAGCCATCAGTTGACTGGTAGGCTTTGCTCAGTCGACTGATGGGCTTTACTCAGTCGACTGATGAGCATTACTCAGTCGACTGATATCTCAGAATATAGCTGTTGGACTTTTGATTTTTGCCTTATTTGAAAGTAACAACTCTACCTAACCTCTAAAATGGCTATATACTCTTTGGAACTATATATTGGAGGTCTAAGACGCATTTAAACAAGCTTGAATCATTATACAAACTCTTTGTTTGTCTATTTACAATATTTAAGAATTCAAGCCTTTGCATGAATCATATCATTCATCTTTGTGCTAAAATTATTAATTAATTTTGATAACTCTACTGTAAACTTCACTTGTATCTTGTAAACACTTGAGAGTTGTTATTCATTGGTATGTATCATCAAACAATTTATATTATTCATTTGTGAGAGGATTTATCATAGTTTAGTAAGAATGTTTCTTGTGGTGAGTGTGGTGAGAAGAGTCACACTTGTTTGAGTGTTGTGAGTAGAATAACACTTGTTGAGTGTAATGATAAGGACTAGACTTCTAAGAAGGTTTGATCTTCACCCATAAGAAAATCGGTTAGTGAAACTTCTCGGAGAAATTACTCGGGCGAGGACGAATGGTCTAAACAATCGAACTGCTAGAACAAAACGTTGTTGGTTCATTTGGTTCAATTTTTATAAACTTAAGCTCTTTATTTACTTGCATTTATACATGTTACTTGTTCTTGAGATTGATTACTTTGCTTATTTCTTTGATATAGATTTAATTAAAGTTTTATTACTCAAACTTTCTTTGAAACTATTTTAAATTCCGCATTAAGTTTTAAAAACTCTATTCAACCCCCCCCCCCCCTCTTTTAGGATTATTTTCTAACCAACACAATCTATTACTTATACGAGTGTTATATTGTTTTGTGATACTATAAATAATAATCTACATACGCTTAATAGAATTAAATATCCATCAATTCTAAAAATTTATTAAAAACATATTACTCTCTTATATATCTAATGAAATTTTATCATATATCTATAACATTTGTATATAGTTGACTGATTTTATGATTTCCTTATAATTATTAATTAATTTTACACTTAATAGTACGTTTTTACTTATTTGTTATTATTTTTATTTTATACTAATTATTCAATTCTTAGTATGTATGTATTCATTAATGGACTAATTAATTACTTTTATTAAGCACTAGAACCACGAGCAACGCACGTGCATAAAAACTAGTTGTATAAAAATCAAACAAAAAAGAAATTATTGATAGGAATTTAACTATGATTATTTTTACTGACTTAACAAGTCTTCCGAAAACTATTAGAATTTATCATTCATTGTATAAAAGGAAAAGAAAAAAAAAAGATCATTGTTAAGGATTTAATTATGATTATTTTTATTGACTCGACAAGTCTTTTTGGGATAATAGCATTTATGTTCATTGTATAAAAGAAAACAAAAAAGTAACCGGAGACCCAATTTCCATGCAACTTCCATGAAAACTAATCAATTTCTACTAGGTAGGCCGTCTCCAATTTCCATGCAACTTCCATGAAAATCAATCAATTTCTACTAGGTAGGCCCTTCAATTGATCATTTTTCGGACAACAAAATCTTTAATAGGATAAATTGCGAGGCGGTAATTTGAAAATGTCTAGAACTTAAACTCAGGACCTTTTGCTTCTACTCGAGTCTATCACCTTGAATCTTGGTGATCCGCACTAAGCCAACCTCCATGTTATTTTATCAGATTTATATGGTATAATAAGTACAATATAAAACTGACAAAAAAAATTAATGAGTATCATATGAAGAGATACATATAGAATAGATGTTAAGTGACCCGAATGTATCAACTTAATTTGTGTTGGAATCCAAAAAGATAAATGGAGTAAACTGCAGCCTACGGTCTAACCCGAATTGTGGACTCAACTTTACACATACCTTCACGTGATACCAATGCTCTCCCTGTGCTAGAAAGTGAAAATTGATTTTGAAGTTTGAACACCAATATTCTTACTTCTGACCTTAATAAAAACAGGATGTTGATAAACTTTCTTAAAATTATATGATAAGAATATTATTTATACAAAGATTATATTTTTTTTGTATGAATGTTTGTACAATATATAATGTATGTTTACCACTTATTAATTTTTATACATGAGAAGTGTTTGGAATATCCCGCTAAATAAACCATCCCTCACAGAAACCTAGTGAACCACCAGGCCAACTCCATAGGGTCTTATTTTATGTTCATTAACAAAAATAGATGGTTTATTTTTTGTTCGGATCGGAAAACAATTAATTAATACATGTGCGTACAAGTTGATCCGGATAACTTTTCTATTAAAAAAAAGAAAGAAAAAAGAAAGACTTTCTAAGTCAATAAAAGGTAGACTCGAAATTAAACCAGTCGATTTTTATGAAGTGGTCCGACCACTTAATAATAATGTCTCGGACCCAAACTGATTGATATTTGGCCTTCAGCTTTTTCTTCAATTAATTATAGACTTTACTAGCTTTTTCTTTTTTCCGATGAACCTGCAAACTTTAGAATCTACTTTTATAATTACCATATCAACCCCTACAAAAAGCGCAGCAAAAATCAAGAGCATTTGTGAGATAAATATATAATAATAACAGTAAGAAGAATTGTGAGTGTAGAAAACTTAAAGAGAGAAGTAAAGAATTGTTGATCTCATTAAATCTTGTATTGCTTACAATGGA
Source organism: Lonicera japonica (assembly GCA_021464415.1). Classification (NCBI taxonomy): domain Eukaryota; kingdom Viridiplantae; phylum Streptophyta; class Magnoliopsida; order Dipsacales; family Caprifoliaceae; genus Lonicera; species Lonicera japonica. The sequence continues at coordinate 38,510,105 of CM038471.1, forward strand.
GAAATGCCTTATATATATATACAAGATAAAGAAGAAGCATGGCCTAAAGCATGGAGGAAAACATGGCCTAAAGTATGGAGGAAAACATGGAGGGGACAAGGAGGGAGACATGGAGGAAAACATGGAAAAGAAAAAAGGAAAATAATGATGCTAATTTACACTTTAATAATACATGGTTAGCCTAATATTTCTAACACCCCCCCTCAAACTCAAGGTGGCATGTGAGATGTCATTTTGAGTTTGGAAAGCAAATTCTGAAATCGACCGGTGGGATGAACTTTAGTGAATATGTCCGCGGGTTGATCTATGGATGAGATGGGTATGAGACGAATAGTTTTGCTGGATATATGCTGGCGAATGAAGTGACAGTCAATCTCAATATGCTTCGTTCGTTCATGGAACACATCATTGTGAGCAATCTGAATAGCACTTTGATTATCGCATCTAAGCATAGTTGGGAGACTTTGAGGAACTCCCATGTCCGAGAGAAGCCAACGGAGCCAAACAATTTCTTGAGTGGTGTCAGCCAGAGCACGATATTCTGCCTCTGTACTGGAGCGAGAAACTAGTGTTTGTTTCTTACTACGCCAAGATATAAGCGAATCGCCTAAGAATATGCAGTAACCGGTAGTTGATCGTCTGTCAGTTGGATCACCAGCCCAATCAGAATCTGAATACGCACGTAGTTCAAAGGAGGATGTAGATGAGAACTGCAAGCCATGAAACATTGTTCCTTTAATATACCTGAGAATTCGAAGAACGGCAGTATAATGAGTGGATCGTGGAGCAGCCATAAATTGACTGACGATGTGGACGGCATGGGCAATGTCCGGACGAGTGACAGTGAGGTAGACCAGGCTGCCAACAAGTTGTCGATACAAAGTTGCATCACTAAGAGGAGTACCATCAAGAGGAGTAAGTTTGGTACTTGTTTCCAACGGAGTAGACGCAGTTTTGCAGTCGGTGATACCCGCACGACTGAGAAGATCAGAAGCATATTTGGCTTGGGAGAGATAGTAACCAGCAGAATCAGATAACACTTCAAGCCCTAAAAAATAGTTTAGACGACCGAGATCTTTCATCTCAAAATGACGACTGAGAGATTGTTTGAGTTCAGAGATACCACTAGTATCATCCCCGGTAATAATCATGTCATCTACATACAGAACCAGAAGTGTAATACCTGTAGTCCTCTTTCTGATGAAGAGCCCATAGTCATAAGCACTAGAGGTAAAACCCATTGTTTGAATAGTAGAACTAAACTTTTCAAACCAGGCACGAGGGGCTTGTTTTAGACCATACAAGGCACGGCGGAGTTTGCACACTTGAGTGGAGGAGTGATGAAAACCTGGAGGAGGTTTCATATAAACTTCTTCTGAAAGATCACCATTTAGGAATGCATTCTTTACATCCATCTGAAAAAGTTTCCATTTGCGAATAGCGGCAACAGCGATAAGGCTTCGGACAGAAGTTAGACGAGCTACTGGTGCAAAAGTTTCCTCATAGTCAATGCCGTATTCTTGATTAAAACCCTTTGCAACAAGTCGGGCTTTGTATCGATCGATGGATCCATCTGATTTGGTCTTGATTTTGTACACCCATTTACATCCAACTGCTGTCTTTCCTGGTGGAAGGTTGACTAATTCCCAAGTCTGGGCTTTTTCTAATGCCTGCAATTCCTCAGTCATTGCTTGCTGCCATAGTGGGTTAGAACTAGCCTCTTTATAAGAGGAAGGCTCATGGTGAGAGAAAATAGTGGAATAACAGTGATAGTCACGAAGATGATGAGGAAGTTGTCTTACCCGTGTGGACTGACGAGGAATGGATTGTATGGCCGGATCAGTGGACGAGTCAGTGTCATTAGGATAGTCCGTGGCAGGCCCAGGAGATATGTTGATGGATGAATTAGGGTCAGGGTTTGGTGAGGTAGAGTCAGCGGGAAGGGAAATCTCACTTGATGAGGTAGAGTCAGGAGGTTCTGGTTCAGATGTGGGCGTAACAGATGTGTGGAGAGGATGGAGATCATCAGTGGAGCTAGTAAAAAAAGGGATAATGGTAGGATTGGAGACGTGAAATTTGGAAATGGATGAGAACATTTTGTGTTCCCAAAATATGACATGGCGAGACACACGAAGTCGTTTTGAAACAGGATCCCAGCACCGATAGCCTTTATGTTCTATCCCATACCCTAGGAAGCAACATAGTCGAGACCGAGGTTCTAGTTTTGAATGTTCATGAGGCTGGAGTAAGACAAAACAGGCACATCCAAAAACTTTGAGAGGATTATAGTCAGGAGTATTGCCATACAACCTCTCATAAGGTGATTGATTGTGGAAGGTAGGAATAGGATGGCGATTAATGGTATATACTGCAGTAAGAGCCGCTTCCCCCCAGAAGCGTTCAGGACATCCACTAGATATGAGAAGTGTGCGGACAGTGTCAAGAATATGACGGTGTTTACGTTCAGCACGGCCGTTTTGTTGGGATGTACCAGGACAAGAATACTGAGAAATGGTGCCTTGCTGACGTAAAAAATTTAAAAAGTTAGATTCTTTGTATTCCATAGCATTGTCAGCACGGAAAATTTTTATTGGTCGAGAAAACTGAGTTTGGATCATTTGAGCAAAATGGTAATATAGCTGTGGTAGTTCAGAGCGATTTTTCATGAGAAATATCCATGTAAAACGGGTGTAGTCATCTATAAAAACAACAAAATATTTTGATCCTCCCATAGTATCGTGAGGAGAAGGTCCCCATACATCAGAATGAATAAGATCAAAAGCTGCGGAAGAAAGAGAAGTACTTTTATTGAAAGATAAAGCTGGTTGTTTTCCCAGTTGACATGACAAACATGAAATATTTTCCGACTTAACAGTTCCTAATCGACCAGTGGAAATAAGAGTTCTGAGCTTATCAATAGACATATGGCCTAACCGAGAGTGCCAAAGATCCATGGATGAAGTGGGAATGGTGGGAGCAGCAGCAAGAGTAGAGATGGGAACAGGTGGTGGTGTGCGAAGATGGATAAGCTCGAACATGCGACCAACTTTACGGCCTATCCCAATAACCTGTCCCGTCCGTGGATCCTGCACATGACAACCAGAAGAGGAGAATAAAACAGTAAGGCCAAGATCACAGAGTTGCCCAACAGATATGAGATTAATAGTCAATTTTGGTATGTGAAAAGTAGAGGGAAGAGATAACGTGGATGTTGATATATGGCCAATGTGGGTGACAGGTAAAGAAGAGCCATCAGCAGTTGTAATAGGAGATATGTGTGTGGTAGAATTTTTGGAGAGAAAAATTGTGGAATCAGAAGTCATGTGATTGCAGCAACCGGAGTCAAAATACCAAGAGGTACCTGGAGTTACAGACATTGCATTAGCCGAACCAGATAAAACCTGTTTTAACATATCAGCAAGATCATTATTGGTGACGACTGGATTTGGATTGGATGGCTGTAAATTAGAGGCGGCAGCAGTAACAGACTTGGCATTAGATTTTCTGCCAGGATTCTTGTAGCAATCAGAACCCCAATGTTTTGGTCCACGCTTATGACAATACTTGCACACTCGTTTAGGACAATAGAGTAATACGTGGGTTGTTTCATGGCAATAGGTGCAGACATCGGATGATTTCGTGGATTTAGATTGTGTGACAGCAAGTACTTCGGATGAAATTTGAGAATTTGTACCAAGTCGAGTTTCTTCAAAATGGAGTGCGGTAACAACATCATCAAGAGTTGGTAGTGGGTGGCGATGCAAGAGAGACGCTCGGACAGTCTCAAACTTGTTATGAAGTGCCATGAGAAGAGTCATCACTTGCTGTTGATCTCTGTAAGCAATGAATTTGGAGGCATCGGTGGGACATGACCAGACGGGTTCTGAAGAGGCCAATTGATCCCAAAGGATTTGCATTTCAGATAGAAATTCATCAATGGTTTGACCAGGTTGTTGACGTTTGGCATGGAGAGAAGTCAACAGTTGATACTGGTGAGCAAGATCCTTGGTTGTGTATCTAATTTTCAAGAAGTCCCAAACTTCCTTTCCGGTTGAGAAGCGTCCAAATTGTTGACTGATGGTAGGAATTGAAGTATTGCGGCACCAAGTGATAATATCACCATTTTTGGCAATCCAGTCATCTTGTCTTGTAGCATATTTGTCATCCGATTCATCTTGCTGTTGGGTTGGTGTGGTAACCTCTCCAGTAATGAGACGCCATACTCGACGTGCTTGAAGGAAACTAGTCATGGCTTGAGACCAGTGAATATAGTTGGGCCCATTGAGAATGATGGAAATTGGGCGAGAGATTTCAGTGCGTTCCATTGGCTTGGGTAAGAGGTTGCTGGAGAATGTGAAAGAAAATGAGTAGGACTGGATATTTTTTTTTTTTTTTTTTTTTTTTTTTTTTTTTAGAGAGATAACACAAGACCAGAAGATTTAGGGGCTAGAATAACAAAACCAGAAAGTTTGGGGGCTAAAATAAGAAAATCAAAAGGTTTAGGGGCTAGAAAAGGAAAATAAGAAAGTTTAGGGGCAAGAATAATAAAATCAGAAGATTTAGGGGCTAGAATAATAAAACCAGAAAGTTTGGGGGCTAAAATAAGAAAAACAGAAGGTTTAGGGGTCAAAACAGAAATATCAGAAAGTACAGGGGCGAAAGTGTAAATATATCTGACGGCGCTTGGAATATTCCGTCAAGTCTGACGGCGTCTGGAATATTCCGTCAAGTCTGACGGCAAGTAAACGGCAGTTAACGGCCGACTGGATGCCACGTGGCGCTGACTGGATGCCACGTGGCGATGACGTGGCTGACACGTGGCGATGACGTGGCTGACACGTGGCGATGACGTGGCTGACACGTGGCGATGACGTGGCAAGTAGGGCTGACACGTGGCGATGACGTGGCAAGTAGGGCTGACGTGGCTTCTCTTCTCCACTGGGTGGCGCGTGAGGATGACGGGAATTGGCAGTGAAACTTCTGGTGGCGCGTGAGGGCGCGTGAGGGGCTGAATTTTGGTGATTCAAACGCGGTTTGTTTCGTCTTCTTAGTGAGAACAGTATTTTGTGATGGTTTCTGGATTTGGATATATATAATGGATGAACGAAGCTCTGGAAGTTCTGGGTATTTTGTTTTGGTGATGGTTTTGGGTGTTATGGCTTTGGTGTTGGAAAATCAGGACATGGAGGTGATAAAGGATTGGAAATTAGCTCTGATACCATGTAGAAAACTTAAAGAGAGAAGTAAAGAATTGTTGATCTCATTAAATCTTGTATTGCTTACAATGGAGAAATGCCTTATATATATATACAAGATAAAGAAGAAGCATGGCCTAAAGCATGGAGGAAAACATGGCCTAAAGTATGGAGGAAAACATGGAGGGGACAAGGAGGGAGACATGGAGGAAAACATGGAAAAGGAAAAAGGAAAATAATGATGCTAATTTACACTTTAATAATACATGGTTAGCCTAATATTTCTAACAGTGAGGTAAATTGAAATTACAATGGATGCAGTGATCCTCCTCCAACAAGAGTGGTGTTTCTGTTGCTAGTGATCAAAGATTTAAAAATTGTTCTTACAGTTAAAACAAATTGTAAAGAGAGTCTGTTATTTATTTTGGAATAATAAAATATCCATAGCTTGAATATAATTATAGTGTAGATACGTAGAATTCATTTTCTCTCTATTTGTTTTTTTTTTCTTAAGATTGACCTACAATCATAGATCCATATATGTTATCTATATATACCATAATGAACAAAAATTCAACACATTCCACTCTTTAAAGTCTATTAGATCAATAGCTTAATTTTTTTATAAAGTCTAGTCTGGATCAACTACCAGCAAGTAGCCCATTAGTTTTGGGTTCGATTCAAAGTTACTCAAGTCGAATCATTGCAAGTGCAAAAACATCTAGTGGTAAAAAAAACCCTAAATTTAACATCTTTTAATGTTGACTACCCAAATTTTCAATTTTATATATATATATATCTGAGTATCGCTATTAGCATTTTACATAAATACTAAAGCACTCCATAAACCATCTTCAACACACAAAAAAAAAGTTTCAAAAAAATACATAAAGAATATAACTAAAGGTAACTTTAAAGTTGTAGCATACTTTTTTTTAAAGGAAATATTTAAAAGATCTAAATAAATGTTTTCTTTTAATTCAAAACAAAACGATATTTGAATTCAAATAATTTTGTAAATGATTTATCTCTAAAAGTAGTTGTTTTAGGTGGGCACTATTAACACATACCAAAATACTCACTAACATTCTGTCCTATTTAGTCGACCCCTAAGGACCAAGTATATGTGCACATACCCATTTTTGCGTAAAAAAAGATTGCATTGATTCAACCCCTAATAACCGAGTATGTGTACATATACTTGGTCTTTAGGGGCCGAGCCAATGTGCATGTACGTGATCCTTAAGTGCCAAGTTAATGTTGAAGTGTTAGAGAGTGTTTAGGTGTGTGTCAATAGTAGCCCACTTATTTTATTAAGATTTTCAATTAGTTTTAATTGATTTATTCAATAGTTGTTGAAGGAAATAACGCATAGTGTGTTATAGTGTAGATAGAATGTGTATTAGGAATTTTACTGTGTAAATTATATATTATGGGCCATAATGGGCTTCCTTGTAAATCCTATTTACTATTGTATTTGTGCCCTATTTAAAGGGCTTATCTAATGAAGGATTGAATGAGTTATTCCTACAACACGTTATCAGCACGCTCAGAGTTAATAACCTTAACACTAAGAAAACTCTAGCCGTCATCACCACTGATCTCTTCTCTCATCGCCCACCTTCAAAGAAAAAAAAAAGCTGCGGTATACATACATAATCAAGGTTTGAAGAACAAAAAGAGAAGAAATAAAATAAGTCAGAGATTCCTTGCTGTTTTCGAGACTGGTTGGTAGCTTTCTATTGTTCTTCCTTCTTTGTTTTCTCTCAGCTCAGAGGTAAGATCTCTACCTTACGAAATTAGCCTCTTTTACCAAGCAATTATTAATTGATGCAATCACAATCCTCATATCTATTATTAATATTTACTATCTATATATCTATATATATATACATGTATCTATATATATATTTATATATATATGTGTGCACGGATACTTTTATATATTTATAGTTATATATATGTATATGGTTGCTACTGTTGAATCTGCTATTGTTGCTATAGCTATTGTTACTATTGTTATTAAACCTATTTTGCTGCTGCGAATATCAATTAGTTCATAGCTGTTTTTTTTTTTATTGTTTATTGCTGTGCGGAATATCTGTTTTTAAGGGCTGCTTATTTTAATTTTATTTTATTTTTGATCTGTTTCTACTGATTAATCAATGTGGTGAAAACATTATTACATAAAATAACTTTCCAAACTTTATTATGGCGTGGTTATCTGAAAAAAAAATTTTCCTTCTATTTTTTTTAAAACCACTCAGTCAAAACTCCTTTTAAAGTTTTTTTTTTATGATATATATATATTTATATTTTATTTTGGGGCATAATGATTTAGAATTTCTGTTCCAATTTTTTTGTTTTTGTCATGATCCTTTTGAAACTTTTGAAGGTACTTTACATGTTTTTGTCATAAAAAGATAAAATTTCTCTATCTACTTGCTAGTTATTATGCCGAAATCTGTGAATTTATTTATTATTATTATTTTTTTTTATCTATCTTAGCTAGGATTTCCAATGTTTCCGTAAAAATTTGCGGGTTTTAGCATATCGAGATATTATTATGGAAAATTGTTAATTAAATTTATTCATTTTTTTTTTATATTTTTTTTGTTTTATTTAAAAAAAAAACAGTTTTTATTTTTAATTAAATTTCTGTTTTATTTAAAAACAGTTTTATTTTTAATTAAATTTCTGTTTTTACACAAAAACAGTTTTTATTTTTAATTAAATTTCTGTTTTATTTAAAAACAGTTTTTACTTTAATTAAATTTCTGTTTTATTCTAAAAACAGTTTTTACTTTAATTAAATTTATGTTTTTACAAAAGCAGTTTTTATTTTAATTAATTTTCTGTTTTACTTAAATCAACATGCTAAGAAAATTAGAATATTTCATATATTGTTAATTGTCTTATTTAGCATGTCATAAATTTGTATGTTGCCATGATGATGAAAGTTCATGCGAATTATAAATCCTATGATAAAGTATTTTCATATAGCATCGAAAATGTGACCGTTACAAATCTTGGTTTTAAAATCTAATTCATATTCCTGAAAAATAATTAATATGGATGCACTCATAATTGTGTAATACTTTATTTTTTTTAAGATGGCCGACCCAACTCGACCCGAATTTGACATTTTGGACTCAGAAGGACTTGAGTACCATCGGTGGATTTCTGATGTAGAAACCACTTTTGTGGCTAAAGAATACTCGGCTACACTTACTGACCCCAAAGACCCCACAGACAATGGACCGTCTGATAAGGTGAAAGCAAATGTATTAATATTTTTAAGGAAACATATTGACCCCAGCTTACGTTGGGAGTACCTTCAGTTGAAGACACCTAAAGAACTATGGGATGCCCTTAAGGGACGTTTTGGGAACATTCATGACACTTTGCTCCCAGAATTGACCGTTTAGTGGAATGAAATCCGCTTGCTTGATTATAAAAGGGTTAACGACTTCAACAAGGATATGCTGCGCCTAAAGGCACGTCTTAACTTCTGTGGAAAGGATCTCACAAAAGATGATATGATTCATAAGACACTTTCCACTTTTCCTACTTCAGCACTTATACTAGCGAACCAGTATAGGCTCGAGTATGATAACAAAAGAATCACAACATTCAATAAGCTGATTAATCTACTGCAAGTGGCTGAAAGGCATAATGAGGTTCTTTTGAATAACAATGTCAGGCCCGTCGGGACAAAGAAAATTCCTGAGGCTAACTACAGTAAGATGAACAGTGGAAAGAACCCCAATGCAAGAGGGGTTGGACGTGTTGATCCCTACCCACGTGGCAATAAGGCACAACGTGGAAAGGGATATGGGAGTCGTGGTGCGGGTCGTGGAGGCTCTTTCAAAGTATGGAGAAGAAATGATACTATTGGACCTAGTGGTCAGGAAAACAAGGTGAAAAATGCACCTAATAATCCTCCGATCAAAAAGGAAAGAGTTGGCGACGAGCCATGTTATAGGTGTGGAGTTGCTGGGCATTGGTACAAGAACTGCCATGCAAGCGCTAAAGTAGCAGCCAGTTACAAGAGATATCGAGAATCTAAAGAACAAGAATCTCACTTTATGAACGAAGAAAACAATGACGCTTGTGTCAACTTCACAATCGCAGACATTAGTGGCAAGAAGGACTTTGCTCAGTCAATTGATGCACCCGATTTTGACTGATCTACTTTATTCACTTTATTTTTCAGAAGTAGTTGAACATGCATATTGCCTAATTTTTAATTAGACTATGGTTTTGTCTTAAAGTTTATGTTGATTTGATGGATTAGATTTCTAAACAAGATACTGGATTGATTACTGTTAGTTTTATTCGAATTTTATTCTAAAGTAATTGAATTTGTTTATTTTATTACTACATAGTTCGGAATTTATACTCGATTTCATTACTGTAAAAATGAATCGATGGTAACTTTAATGATTGGTTGATAGTAAGAACGCTATAGCCATTCAACGAAATAGGAGATCAATACCCTATAAATACATATGTGACTATGATGACTAAATCATTATAAGAGCGAAGAACTGCTCAACTATTTTGTTGCTTAAATGGTGTTTAACGTCACATACGCTCTATATGCACTCAAAGCGACCCGAACTTTGTTAATGATATTCATACCAACAGTGATCATACAAAAACTAAATGTAAGAATGGAACAAAAATATATTTATTTAACCTCTAAACAAATGTGCAAAGAAACGCATTTTAAAGATACTTATGAGTCATTTTAGTGGAATGTACTCCACTAAGATAAGGATTGCCAAATCCTATAATGTCATCAATAATGTACCGTAGGACATAGACTCATACAGGCTTTGGCATGCTTGCCTAGTGCACCTTGGTCATGATAATCCATGCGTTAAAGTATTTACACGGATATCCCTTCTTTTGAGTGACATATAAATGGACAAAACTTCAACACATTGCAACGTGTTGATACTAGTAATACTCAAAAGTAATTCTTGATTTTTGAAGTATTGAAAGCCATATCCCCTTTCCCATTATGCCTAATTGACCATGTCAACGGAACGACACCCCATTTTTCAAAGTATACTTTTTAGCAAAAATAAGATCGAGACCTTCTTATGCTAAAGATACAAAATAAAATATACCATTCTTACAATATATATTTGTAAATAAATCCATCTAGAGTGCGGAACCATTCAAAGTACTTTATGGATCTGGTGGATAATTCGACATTCTGGTCACATGTCGAATAATTATCTATACGAAATGCTGCATTTACAAACCTCTTAGCACATGTTATATGATTAAAAGCTCACCACCCTGATTACTATATCATGTCTATAAGACTCGATAAAGCTAGAGAGCTTACATCAAAAGTAGTTGATGATCATTGCATAAAATCGAAGTAAAGAATCCCGTTTTTCATGTGCATAGACAAAAAGGTCTCACAAAAGCAACCATCAAAAGGATATAGATGGTAGATAAGGCATTGGTTATGCGCACTATATTGCCTATACATGCTCGGGATTTATGCAATATTGCATGCAACTTTACTTATTTGTTTCCAGGACCCATATTAGACAACTATTATATGCGTACCAGTTAGGAGCTGGATATTAGCCTAATATTTTACGCATATATGCCGATTGCGCCCCCACAGCGCACCACACTGGGCTCGCTGAAACAATTAAGTATTAACGTTGGATATGAATCCTCAACGATAATCCACTATTTAGAATTCTTGTCAGGTGATCTCTTTACCGCTAAGAATTGCGGATTGTCACTTTGATGAGATAGTCTTCCAGTCGTTAGGAGGAGATAGAAAAAGAAATTTTCAAGGGAACGACAGGAATTGTCGTGGTCCCCACTCTGTCTCATCTTGATCCCCACGCACATCACAATGTATAGTGAAGTGAAAAAGAATAATCGATCTTGAAAATGTAACAGATTCGATGCCTGATACATTTACTGATATCGAAAAGTGACGAGATCAAACATACTAGCTGCAATATGCCTACAAGGTTGAAAGTCCCCAACAATGGGCATAGTGTCGCAGAAAGAGACGCTACAACCACACTTAGTGGAGGTGTGGTTGAGGCCATGGCTCCTCAAAGGAAGAGAGGGAGGCCACTTAGTTCGACAAATACTCTCACAAAAGAAAATGTGGAGTAAGGCACACATTGATCAATTAATCATTACTATAAAAATCCCTTTTATGAGATTATCTCTGATTATATTTATGTCCATGAATCAATACTGGGGGACGCCCCGAAGTTATAATGATTTCAGAGAATAAATAAATCTCTATGGGTTAAGGGATGACATATGAGTTAATTAATGCATTAATGATACACTATTGCTCAAGGAATCAAAGAGCACGATGATGTCGAACCTCGCTCTGTTGTAAAATGTCAACAAAGGGCAAAATTGGCCTAAATAAAAATAAGCAATCCAGACATAATTAGATTATTTGGCAAAGAAACATGTATTTGGTCCGGTAGTGCTAACCGCGCCAAGTGTAACCTATAGGACATAAACAATTATTTGCCATAAAGCGTAAATGAGAAAAAAAAAGTTCTGAAGTAAAAGGCTCACCTTGTGGCGCAAGGTTTCTCACAGACGCTCTGGAATTGCCTAAACGTTATAACGTTTCGCTACTTAGTTAGCTTGGTAGTTTTCGAAGGACCGAAAATGCAGTTCATGGATGTGGTTAGTACATATCTCTATGGGGATCTTGATTCAGAGATAAATATGAAAGTGCCTGATGGCTTTACATTACCTAAGTCAAGTGACTCTAAACCACGGAGTGCATTTGCAATTATGTTGAAACGCTCACTTTACAGATTAAAACAATCTGGACGGATATGGTATACCCGTCTAAGTGACTACTTGATTGGGAAAGGATATAAGAACGATGAATTATGCCTATGCGTATTCATAAAGAAAATAAGTTCCGAATTCGCAATTGTAGCTGTATGTGTCGATGATATGAACATAATAGATACTCTTGATGAATTAAGAGAAACCGCAAGCTACTTGAAATCCAAATTTGAGATAAAGAATCTTGGGAAAGCTCGAATTTTGTTTAGATCTTAATCTAGAATATCGAGTTTGTGGAATACTAATCCACTAGTCTGTGTACGTTCAAAAGATAATCAGGCAATTTAACCTGGACAAAACGCATTCTACTAGCACTCCCACAGTTGGTCGAAGTTTAGATTAAAAGAAAGATCAATTTCGTACAAAGTAAGATTACGAAAATATGTTGGGAGATGGGAGATGAAGCTTCCTATCTAAATGCAATATGCGCATTATTGCACTTAACATAACATACTCGACCAGACATAACATTCGCATTGAACTTATTAGCTAGATTTAGCTCAGCGCCAACGCAGTATAATTGAACACCTAAAAGAAACCATTGGCTTGGAATTGTTCTTTCCCTACAGAGAGGAAAAAGTTTATACGACAGCAACATCTAAAGTAAACGATGATGCTAAAATGGCCACCCCCACATTGAATTCCCAAACAAAATCTTGATTGATTTTGTTGGTGTTGGGTATCTCTCTGGCCCACACAAAGCTCTAAGGATAGTATGGTAAACTTGTTCACCAAGTCTTTTTCTAAGGCCATATTTGAAAAGCATGTGAAAAATATATGGGTGCTTAGGCTTTCCCAACTCTCATGATCGAAGTAATGATCAAGAGAATGTGTGATATATGATGAAATTTTCACACATACGTTGTACTCTTTTCCTTAGACCAAGGTTTATTTTTTCCACTGGGTTTTGTTACTTGGTAAGGTTTTTAACGAGGCAACGATACATGCATAAGTTTTTTCAAATTTCTTGATTAATGTAAATATCAGGGGGAGGTATAGACTTGAGAGGGAGTCTAATATCCACACGACGTTACGTTATACTCTTTTCCTTAAACCAAGATTTATTTTTCCCACTGGGTTTAGTTACTTGGTAAGGTTTTTAATGAGGTAACGATACTTGCAAACTCTATTGATTGAAGTGAAGATCAAATGGAAATATAGACTCAATGGAGGAAGTCTAACAAGATTGTCATAATGTTGTACTTTTTTCCCTTCGATCAAGGTTATTTTTTCCACAGGGTTTTTGTTACTTGACAAGGTTTTAATGAGGTAACAAGACATGTATCACTCTATCTCCGACTAAACATAAGGGGGAGTGTTGAAGGAAATAACGCATAGTGTGCTATAGTGTAGATAGAATGTGTATTAGAAATTTTACTGTGTAAATTATGTATTATGGGCCATAATGGGCTTCCTTGTAAATCCTATTTACCATTGTATTTGTGCCCTATTTAAAGGGCTTATCTAATGAAGGATTGGATGAGTTATTCCTACAACAATAGTTATATTATAATATATTATTATAAAAATTGGTAGATATATTACTAATTTATAATATGGGAATAGGGGTGTAAATGGATATTCGAAAATTCGAATCCGTTTCGAATTCGAATTCGTATTTTGTGTATATTTATCCAAATGGATATTCGAAAAAGAGGATTTGGATAGTGTTTATAAATATTCGAGAAAATGGATATGGATAAGGATAATGATAATGATAGTATTCGACTTGGATAATCCGTATCCGAGGTGGATTATCCATATTTGCGGATATCCAATTTAGCAGATATTCGTATTCGCTATAATTTAGTATATATTATATATTTCTCTCCCTATTTAAAACAAAAATTAGTCAAAATTTAATTTAGTGTGCACAAACTAGCTCAATTTACTAAAACAAAAATTAATTAAACCAAAAAAGGAAAAAAAAAAAAAAAGAGCCTACGAAAAGGAAAAAAAAGAGAAAGACTCTTTACAACATAAGTGATTTGTTAACATGAAAGATTCGAGATAATAACAAATTTAAAATTATAATGGGATATTGAAAAATGGGGCATATTTTAAAGAGTTTTCTGCAAAAAAACCAATGTATAATATTTTTGCAAATCAAGGACCTATATTTGACCAAATTCTAAAAGGAGTGCAAAGTTAACTTTGCAGTAAATTTTTAAATTGTATTTTTTTATGGAGTCGTGCAGAATTAAGTTTGCATTACATTTTTTTTAGCATATCTTTATAAATAAGTGTTTTAATTGACAATGCTTTAAAATAATTTCAATAAATTACATATTTAAAACTCATTTATTAATAAAATACACACAATAATAGTTTCGGGGTTTTACAAAGTTAAGTTTACGCTCCTTGTTTTCTAAAACATTACTATGTTTTTGGGTTCATTTGATGTTGTTTTAGCATTTTATGAGTGAAACATAAGAAAGACATCATGCAAAATAAATTTGCATTAAATGTTTTGAATTGTAAAGTTAGGTTTGCATAAAACACAATTGTGTACAAAGTAAAGTTTTGCTCAAAATACAATTTTGGTCAAATCTCTCATTTTAAAACAAAATTAGTAAATATGACCTTATTTTAGAAAAAAATAATAAAAATTAGCGCATATTTTTAAAAAATATTATTCGCTTGATTTTGTGAAAAACATTGTCACACATGACCTTTTACCCCATTTTCAGAAATCGTAATGATTTTCAACTTTGAATTGTCATCTTGATATGTGTGGTTATCTTATAATTTTAACGTAAATCTTATTGGATCATACAAAAGAAATAAAAGAATTTCATTATTTGAGTTAAAAGTTTGATATAAAATGTCAGTAATTATTTTAACTGGAAATGAGGTATAAGGGCTTGTATGGTAATGTTTTTTGCAAAAAATTCAATAAATAATATTTTTTAGAGATAACGGCCTAGATATCATTATCATTATGATATAAGGGCTTATATATCAATTGTGTTTTTAAATAAGGGTTTTGACCAAGTGCAAACTTAACTTTGCAATAAAAAAAAAATTAATGCAATTTTTTTTTGCATGATGTGTTTATATTTTTAAATAAGTATATTATTATGTTTCATTCATAAAAAACAATGTCAAATAAATAAAATACGTAGTAATATTTTAGAAAACAAAGAGTGCAAACTTAACTTTGCATAATTCTGAAAAAATTATTATGTGCAATTTATTAATAAATAGGTTTTGAATATGTAATTTGTTAAAATTATTCTAAATCACTATCAATTAAACATTTATTTATAATAATATGTAAACATGTATTGCAAACTAAATTTTGCATGATTTCATAAAAAATAAAATTTAAAAATCTACTGCAAAATTAACTTTGCACTCCTTTTGGAGTTTGTTTAAATATAAGTCCTTAATTTACAAAAATATCATTCCCCGATATTTTTGCAAAAAACTTTTCATACAAGCCCTATTTTTCAATATTCTTTTATTTTAATAGTTTTTGCAATGTTTCGTTATACTTCTTGAGTTACAACTTGTATAATGTGTCATTTTAATTGAAAGGTTATGTAGTCAAATATATTTTTAAATTGAGCTATACATAGAAAAATGAATCGAAATATTATCCGAATCCGAAATATCCGATGGGATAAAGATAAGAATAGTTTAATATACTATCGAAAGGGATACGGATAAGGATTTGGATAACAATTTTAAAAAGGGATATAGATAATGCATAGTGTAGTATCTGATACGTATCTGATCCGTTTACACCCCTATATCTAAACTTCTTGATTTTATAAAATCATCAAACACTTAATATAACTGTTTCACAAAAAATAAATTCCGTAGTATATATTATGGCAGTCATATTACTTATTATTTTTTTAAAGAATTCAAATATGTTAAATGATGAATATGTGTACACTATAATCTGTTTGAATTTGTTAAAGATAATACATGAAAATCTTTTACAATGTTATCTCTAATTTATTTGACTTAAAGTTTGAAATTAATTTCAAAATTTTAAAAAGTGGATATAGGTATCTTAATTCCTGTTAGTTTATATTTTAAAAGTCATTTAATTTTAATGAAATGGAAAAAAGGGAAAATTTGGAAAAATGCAGAATAAAGAAAATATATATAAAATCAATTATTAAATAATAAATTAGTAATTATCCAAAACATTAGGCCAATAACTAATTATCAAACGAAGTGGGTTAAATGCAAAACAATTCAAAAATAATGGACCAAACACAAAAAGGCAAAAAAAAAATGTCAGTTTATCCTACAATGTAGATAAACTTAATCCCAATATGAATAAACTTGGTAAGTGGGATAAACTAACAAAAAAAAGGTAAGTAAAAAAAGATTTACCCAGTGTGAAATTATGTATGTGAAACATGAGAAATTCTTGTCGATAATGACAAGATCCTAAGTCAATTTTTGTGGACAAACCTTAGTGCAATATGATAGAGGTAATGGGTTAAAATGGTTTCCTTTATAACTATATTCAATAGAGTGACATTTTACATTTTCATTCTAAAATAAAGACACTCATTTTTCTTTACCTAAAATACCCTTCATCCATTTCTTTTATTCGTTAATTTTCTTTAAAATAAATTAATCACTACCGGCCACCACCACCACCACTATCCCCCTCTGAAACTCCGGCAATTATTATTGGAGTGTCATGACCTCATTAAAGTTTCGGCATAGGTGCTACAAATATACTTTTGCAATAACTCTGCACGCAACTAATAATACATATGTTAGTGCAAATCTGTTTTTGCATTAAATCCGCAAGCAACAAATGATACTTCTGTTAGTACAAATTTGTTTTAAAACTAAATCCGCAAGCAACCCATAATATATTTTTAGTACAAATATATTTTTTAGTGCTGATTTCACTATGTGCTGATTACTCTATGCATGTAAACATACATCTTCTACTACAAAAAAACATATTTGCCACTAAATTCGCAATAAACAAATGATACATATTTTAGTGCAAATATATTTTTGCACTTAATCTTCGAGCAACATATGTTATAACTTTTGTGCTTAACTATTTTTGTACTAAATAAAAAAAAAAACTAATGTTATAAATTTTAGTAGAAATATATTTTTGCACCAAATCCGTAAACAAAGTAAACTATAAATTTTCGTACAAATTCATCTTTACACTAAATCCGCAAGTAATTGAAGAAGTAAGCTTGAGTGCAAATTTGTTTTTGCACTATATAAGATTTCTCACTGGAGCTCCTGTGTCCTTGTCGGAGGTATGAAAATGGTCGCCTGAGTTCTGAAGTGGCCAACGGAGATCCACTCGACGGTGGTTGCAGAGGTAGTTGGTGATGCTTAATAACAACATATGGTAATAAAAAAAAAATATATTGTAATAAAAGTAGAATTGACCATTCAAGAAAAGGCTAGGAGTGTATCATTTTAGTGAACAAATATTTAAAAATTGTGCTTACGGCTAAAACAAATTGGGAAGGCAATCCTCAATCTATTTTAAAATAATAAAATATCCTTAACTTGAATATAATTATAGAGGAGATACTTAAAAACTCATTTATCTTTTTTCTTAAAGAATGACAAAAAGGACCTACAATCATAGATCCATATATACTATCTATACCATAATGAACAAAATTTCAACACATTCCACCCTTTAAAGTCTATTTAGATCAATAGCTTAAAAATTTTCTAAAGTAAAGCCTGGATCAACTACTAATAAGTGGTCAAATAATAATATACTGAGATTAGTGTTGGGTTTGATTCGGAATTCTCCGGGTTGAATTATTACTACTGCAAAACCATTTGGTGATAAAAAAAAAAGGCTTGAATCTAACATATTTTAATCTTGACTATTCAATTTTTTTTTTATACAAAGATGAATATCGCTATTAGCATTTTATAAAAAATACTAAAGCACTTCAAAAAATATCTTCAATGCATAAAAAATATTTCAAAAATGTACTCTTTTTTTATTTTTTAATTAATAGAATACTTATTTAGGACTATATAAATATGCATCTCTAATTGTGGACAAAGAGTGACGACACAGGCCCACATCATCTTGATTTTGTCATTCCTTAGCCCATGCACGTAATAGTTACGCAGCGGGGGACATCAAGTCATCAACTTTACACGTACCTCCACGTGATAATGGCTTTTGTCACTAGCAGATGCAATACATTTATCAGCACCAAAAAGAATTAGATAAAATATTGATCATCAACGAATCATTCAACCTATTTTTTTAATATTATTTTCGCTCAATCAAATCAGGAAGTGGTTATTGTCACTATCTATATTATAAAACAAGAATTTTTTGTAATAAAATAATAAATCAATTCAACGTCTCATATTAATTTGTAATGGTATTAATACTTTTAAACCATTAGATCATTTTTATACCTCACAACAAGATGTCAAATCAATTTAACATTTGCTCACACACTAAACATATACACAAATATAACTCTTATATCTCTCTACTTTTCTACAACATTTCTCTCTCATCAAATTTTTAAAAAACTTTTAAATACTATGCCCCTGTTTGGTAGCTCTCTTTTTATTTTTTTTTCTACAAATTTTAAAAACTCAACTCACAAACATCTCTACTTTTACACTTCCCAAAAAAACTTTAACTTTACTTTCTCTCTCTAAAAAAACTTTTAAAACGCCATAACTTTAAATCCAAAAATTCAAAAATAATAAAAAATATATATTTGAAACCTACTCATCGAGATCTATAAAATAAGATCCATTGTGACTATTTTTTGAAATTTTTTATGCATTTTTTTCTTTGTTTGAAAAAAAATCAAACAAAACCAAATTCACTTTTCAAAAAACCAACTTTAACTCAAAACATTCAACCAAACACCACATTTTTAAAAACTTATCTAGAAAAAAAAAAAAAAAAGAGCTACCAAACAAGCCCTATAACTTTAAATTTACAAATTCAACTTTAATAAAATTTATATATTTGAAATATGTTCATCAACATCTACAAAACAAGATCCATTGTGATTATTAAATTATGTATAAAAAATTCAAGAAAAAATTATAAAACATTACAAATATAATGGCATATAAAACTTATAAAACATTACAAATATAATAGTTATTAAAAATATACATCTATATTATAAAACAAGGATTTTTTACAATAAAATAATAAATCAATCAACGTCTCATATTAATTTGTAATGGTGTTAACACTTTTAGACCATTAGACTATTTTTATACCTCACAACAAGATGTCAAATCAACTTAACATTTACTCACACACTAAACATATACACAAATATAACTCTTACATCTCTCTACTTTTCTACAACATTTCTCTCTCATCAAATTTTTAAAAAACTTTTAAATGCCATAACTTTAAATTTACAAATTCAACTTTAATAAAATTTATATATTTGAAATATGTTCATCAACATCTACAAAATAAGATCCATTGTGATTATTAAATTATGTATAAAAAATTCAAGAAAAAGTTATAAAACATTACAAATATAATGGCATATAAAACTTATAAAACATTACAAATATAATAGTTATTGAAAATATACATTTCTCTCTCATCAAATTTACAAATCCATTAGTTATTGAAAATATGACACAATGAATAAAAGATACTGAAATAAAATTAAAAATAAGTGTCCAACCTACCTCGAATATGGGGTGACATTTTTTTATATTACAATTCGATCTGCCTCGAATATAATATTTTTTTTTCTTTTAAATACACTCATAACATTATTACATTATAAAACGGTCGATGCGATTTCAGGTCTAATTGGACAAATAAGACAATCATACACATCTTCAATCATAAGTAATATACAATCATACACATTTTCAATCCTCACATTTTTCACGTAATTATATTTTATCTAATTATTTTTTTTTATTCTTTTTATCGTGCCGGACGGCACGGGTATACCCTAGTTTAACAATATGTAAAGCTAATTTTTTATTTCTAATAAAAGAATTAGCTATCAATCAATCTAATCAATTAAAAAAATTCACAAAACTCTACCTATTTATCAAGTGTGGCTATTAACTACTCTCTATATCTTGTAACCAATGTTATCAATATCAATAAAAATCACTAACATCATTAAGGGATGGACATATATCAGACTTGCCATTTATAAGCTGAGGGAACCACTCCGGTACCAAAAAAAATCTTATGTATTTCATGTGTGTGCTTGATTACTACTTATTATAATCATTGTTTTAGGCAGTAATTTGTTAACTTATTGATATTCCCACTTAAAGCTTTTTCTTCAATCAATTATAGACGTTACAACTTTTTCTTCTTTCCGATCATCTTCATCCCTGCAAACTTCAAAATCCTTATCCTTTGAGCTAATTTTTTTGAAACGAAAAAAGTGAGGGAGGGCAAAGCTGATAAAAAGCGCAAGTTGTTGCACAAAATTCATGTATGTGTTTAAAGTTTCCGTCATCATCACATAGAGCAACTGTCAATTTTTTGGGGGGCATTTTCTTCAAGTACGATCTTTATCAATAAAATTGTTCCGATTAAGAGATTTTTGCTCTGGCATTATTAACCCAATTCTCTCAAGTTAAAACCAGTGGATTTCTATGAAGTGGTCCGACCACTTAATAATGTCTCGGACCCAAACTGATTGATATTCCCACTTAAGCTTTTTCTTCGATCAATTATAGACGTTACAACTTTTTCTCTTTTCCAATCACGTTCACCCCTGCGGACTTCAGAATCAACTTTTATAATAAGTACCATATCAACCTCAACAAAAAACGCAGTAAAAATTAAATCAAGAGCATTAGTGAGATAAATATATAATAACTGGAAATGGGTAAAAAAAAAACATCTATGAGAATGTTTTTTACGAAAAATTTAAGAAATGATATTTTTTTTTTGAAATAAGGGCCTATTTTTTTTAATCTTATTAGCGTAAATTCTTGTTTATTAATTGTGTTTTAAAATGAGGGTTTTGGCCAAAATTGTATTTTGTCCAAATTTAACTTTGCTTAAATTTGTGTTTTGTGCAAACTTAAATTTGCAATTCACAAAATTTAAAGCAATTTTATTTTGCATGATGTGTTTTTAGGTTTTAGCAAGTATAATTTTATGTGTCACTGGTGTAATAATAAAGCAATGTCAAATAATTCCTAATACATAATAATGTATTAAAAAATAAGGATTGCAAACTTAACTTTGCATAGCTCAAAAAATTTTCATGTGTGTTTTGATCAATAAATAGTCTCAAACTTGTAAACTGACAAAACATATCATATATTTTTCAACTTCTAAAAAAAAAACACATTTATTTCTTTCTTATCATCAAACAGAGCATAATAAAATAATTTTGAATCTTTGATTTATTAGCTTCTTTATCCACGCGGGGTTTTGGGGGGTGGGGTGTTACAGTTTGGATTGACTTTTTGTTCCTTATTACATAAATGGAGAATTTTACTGATAAGTTGTTGGCGAAGATTTTTTTTGTTTAAACTCTTAGGCCTCGTTTGATTCGGGAAATGAAAAATGGGATGTGATAATTAATACCGCTTTTTTTATAGTACTTTGTTTGATTTGCACAAATGTGCTGGGATTACTAATACCAGTACTAACTTAATACAATTCTTTGTGGTATAATTTAATACTAGGGGGGATGTGGTATTGTTTATACAAGATTAAGAAAAAAGAACCATATATTTTCAAAAATGCCATTACTACTATAATATTTTCAAAAATGGCACTACTACTACTACTACTATATTAATATTATTATTTAAAATTTATTTTTTAAATGTTTTTTTTTTATTTTGTTAGTCCAAAATATAATCCCGTATACAAGTTACAGAACCAAACATGATATTAACATTAGCATGAGATATCCCAGTATTAATATTGCATGAATCAAACAGTGTATTGATATTAAATTAATACCAGGATTAATAGTCCAGCACTATTAATAATGGTATTATTAATCCCACTGACCCTAATATCTGAATCAAACGAGGCCTTAATATATCATACAATCTTTTATTAATGAATGAATAAATCAAACAAGGGCCTTTTGTTTTTTAGTCCAAGAAATTTGAATTGTTTTGTATTTAGCCTACTCTATTTTGGAAATTAGGAATTAGCTAAATGAGTGGACAATTATCAATTTAATATTTTTCAATTTTTTTTCAATTTTTTATTAATTGTTTTTTTATTTCCTAGATTACCCTTGGTTGAAGTTTTTTTAATTCAAAATGAATAACCACCTAAAATTTAGGATTTTGAAAATCAATGAAATATTTAAAAGATCTTAATAAATGTATTTTTGAATTCAAATAGTTTTGTAACTGATTTATCTCTAAAATTAGTTATGTTGTTAAAAGTTTCAATTGGTTTTGATTGATTTATTTAGTAAATATATTATAATATATTTTTATAACTGAGGGGACATAAAATTATTATTGAAGTACTATGGTAGCCCAACACTTTAAAGCCAACAAATCAGGTCCGGTTCGGCGATGTAGTGGTCGAAGGGTCAACGGAGCTAGAGCAACATGAGTGCCGAACTCAGTTTCTTGCCGAGAAGGATGAGAACTCGACACATCTCAGTGTTGGCCACATCCCGTGAGTAACAGCTCGGCAAAACAGAGAACGTGCGGAAAGATGCGATGGAACTTAGACATGATGAGGAATATGTGCAAAGCCACAAACTTGTGATGGAAGTCACTTACTCACGCCACATCTCACCTGCTCGTGCGGAATGCAATCACCAAATCCTGATATCTTTATGATGTAAAGGTGACCGGTCTTTAATGCAAATCATTTCACAATTAATGAAAGGGAGACCCACATCTTACCCCCAGTTGTCTTTTAGCTATGCATCCTAATAGAGCATTGTAACTCTAATTTTATACAAATCTAGATAAAAAGGAATGATAAACACATAATATTGTCATGTATAAGCTCTTTCTCGAAGTCGCTTGACGCGTTTGTTGCATTAATTTTGCCTAATTTTCCGCTTATCTCGAGATTAGTGTCTTAGCGAGTTTTGTATCTAATATCGTCCCGCAGTTGTGCTTTTGTTGCGTTTCTATGTGTTCATAGGCATAGGATGCAATGGCCTTGAAGGAATTAATCAAGTGCTAGCCAAAAGTCCACAAGAATGCTAATTTGAAGAAACTCCAGAAGCATGATCGATCATGGGATTCCATGATCGATCATGGTGCAAATTTAATATTCAGGCAGAGGACCCCATGATCGATCATGGCCTGGCGGGGACAGCCACCAACTCCTACTTTTTGCCTTATTTTGGAGATTAATGTCCCTAGATATTTTTTCTTGATTAATTAATTGATTAAAGTACACTCTTAGCTATCTTTTAGGCTAGGAGTTTAGAAGTTCTAGAGAGAAGGGAGAGCTCTTGTTTTGGTTGTTCTTCATTTTCTCTTGTAAGTAATTTAATTTGTAAGAATGATTTCTTCTTCTATGATATTTGTTCTTTCATTTATTATGGAGTAGTCTCTTACTGAGGTTACGGAGGTGAATCGCGTTATAATTTTCGGTGATTAATGGCTCAATCCATGTTTAAAGTTTGATAAATGTTTGTGAATCCTTTGCTTCAACTTTTCTTCCATTATTTCAAGCTTTCTAGGTATTTTCATGTTAAGTTAAGACTTTATATGCCTTGTATATCTAGTTCTTGATTGTTGATGAACATACAACATTTTTACATGGTTCTAGAAAGCTTGTAGTCTCTTTCCCCCATCCATGGAGTTTTTCCCTCTTCGTTGTTATTATGAATAGTTCGTAAAAACTCCATAGATGAATTGTAAATTTGTTTAGCTTATCCTTGGTTCATTTATTGATATATTGAGTGCTTCTTACACTATATGTGATACTTAGACTCTTTATTTTTTCTACCATATGTGATAAATGATGAGTTGACAAATTTATCCCATAAACTTCATTCCGTTTCATTGTTTGGATTTACTTTCTAATTTTCATTCTTTGAATCATGAGATTTCCTACACTTACTTTATGATTAAATCTTTTTATGATGAGTTTGTCATAATTATTTCGGATTAGCTTCATCGGGAATGGGTTGCCTTGCTTCACACCCGTAGCTAAGAGGTAGGAATGATAAACTCGTCATTGGTGGAATGTTGGTTGTCTCTTTCTTGATATAGCTTCAATCCGGGAATGAGTCGCTTAGCGTCGCACCCTTTGTTATTGAGAGATACATCCACAATCCCCATTTTTCGAGAAACCTTGTGTTGAAATCTTTGTATGAGCTAGTGATCACCGTCTCTTAAATCGTAACTAACCTCCATGTACCTTAGTGCTTTCTTATTAATTTTCACAACCAATTTTACGTTTACGTTGTTTCACAACCAATCCAAATACAAAATTCTGAAAAACCTTTTAATCTGTAATCTATTACATTCTTTTTCGACTATCCCTGTGGTTCGACACTCGGACTTCCGAGACTATACTATAACTTGGCGTGCCTGCACTTGGGCTCTATCGCAACGCGCTTTTCTAGCGGCGTCAAGGAATAACTCTAAACAGGTGATCGATTTCTTTGACTAAGGAATCTAGGAAGAAAAGGGAAATGTAAAGAGAAAAGCTGGTAACTTGTCTTCTTGTATTAAACTCCATTCTTAAAACAATAAAAACTCACACACATAAAGGATGATGTATGCCAGTAGAACTAAAACTCACTGGAGGAACCTACTGACAAAAAAAATATCATTGTCCTCTATTTTTTATCTCTAACGGTGCATTCATACTCACGAAGGATATCTCACTCGTGGGCCTGGCCAAATTTTGAGGGGACATAAAATTATTATGGAAGTATTGGGCCAGCCCAACACTTTAAAGCCCATGAATCAGTCCCGGTTTAGCGATGTAGCAGTCGAAGTGTCAACGAACAGCAACTTTGGTGCTAAACTCAATTTCCCACCAAGAAGGATGGGAACTCGGCACACCTTGGTGTCGGCGACATTGCGTGACCAATACACTTGGCAAAACAGAGAATGTGCGGAAGGATGTGATGGAGCTTAGTCATCACGAGGAATACGTGCAAATCCACCAACTTATGATGGAAGTCACATACTCACGCCGTATCTCACCCACTCGTGATGTAAATGGCTACCAAATCCTGACATCTATATGATGTAAATGTGACCAGTCTTTAATGCAAATCTTTTAGTTATGCATCCTAATAGAGCATTGTAACCTTAATTCTATACAGATATAAATAGAAAGGGATAGCTCTAAATAGGGGATCAATTTCTTTAATTGATGAATCTAAAACAAAAAGGGAGAGATAAAGAGAAAAACTGGTAGCTTGTTTTCTTGTATTAAACTTCATTCTTAACAACAATAAAAGCTCACATACACACAGATGAGGACATACTGCTAGTAGAATTAAGACTCACAAAAGCAGTGGCGGAGCCAAAATTTGGATCAAATAGGGTGAAATTCAAAGTACACCAAATAATATTTAAATTCTTAAAATTTTATCTCAAACATAATAGCATGAATAATAATAGTTCATACAATTGAAATAGCAAATGCGAACAATTACAAGAAATTACAATAACATTATACGATTTTTCATATTTTGGAAGTATTGCATTACTTCCTAAATCACAATAGAACTAATATTTAACAATTAGGGGTTTAGACGTAAATCACAAAATATTCAACAATTAATTAAATAATCAAAAGTTCAAGAATTGCATTTAATATTACGCAATTAATAACGAAATACAACTAATCTATTGCAACTAATCAAGAAATAATATAATTCCTAATTTTGAAAATTATATCTAAAAATATTACCTCGGAGTGAAGGAGATAGTGGTGGAGAAATAATAACAGGAAAGTGGAGGTGGAGCAACAGCGGCGTGGATAAGTAAAAGAAAGGGATATGACGAGAAAAGAGAAACCGAGAGTGTGAGAGAAGAAGAAATTAAAGTGAGAAAGAAGAGCTTTGTGGGTTTGGTTTATTAAAAGTTTTATTCTTTTTACACTTAAGTACCCTAAAGTATATGTTTCTGCATACAAGTCCCCATATAATTTTTTTTCAGAAAATACCCTATACCTAATAATAAAAAAAATTCAAAACCAAGTGGGAGCACTAGCCCCCGCTTGTCCTTTAATAGATCCGCCTATGCACAGGAGGAGCCTACCTACAAATAAAAATATTATTGTCCTCTCTCCCTCTTATCTCTAACAGTGCATTCACACTCACGACGAATATCTCACCCGTGGGCCTGGCCGAATTTTTTGCCGCCCACAATAGGAATTCACAGATATATTATGGATTTATAATATGGGAACTAACCGAATTATGAAGTAGGTATATTATAATACATATTTATAAAAAAATTAACTGATACATTTTGGAGTTGTAATTTGAAAACTAACTGAATTGTAGACATATTACTATAGATGTATATTTAAAAGTTATAATATGCCTCGAGGAGAAGAGAATATGTTTAGGTGTTACACCTTATAATATGTCTGTTTGTAGACATATTATTATCGATATATACTTAAGAGTTATAATATGTTTCCATATCAAGACAACATATATG